>JAHXMU010000301.1:2583214-2613017 GCA_019455685.1 Philornis downsi | reverse complement strand
AAATAGTCGTTATACTGTAGGCCCCTTTGAATGAGTCTATATACCCGTATAGAATGTGGGTAAGCTCACTGCATGTAAGAAGTTCTCCCATGCCTCATTCATAAGATGCAAGGACTTTTTTTTTTGAGTTTTTAACTATTGTCTTAACTTATTATATGCACCTGAAGAATCCCACTTTACTTGAGTATATTGGTGAATATATGCGTAAATAGATCAAGTGGCTTTGGAATCAAGCCCCGGTATAAAAAAATTATTTTGCTCCGGGTGTCGATCACTTTAATGTGCTGCCGAACAGAAAGATTATTTGAATAATAGCTAAGTTCAAAAAAGTCGTCTGGTTTATATTGAATTTGAAGTTCTAAATATCTTTCATTCTTTGAGTGGCAGGCATCTCGATGTTGCGATGAAAACTTCGAGGTAGCAGTAATCAACAAGTCTAGTTAAAGCTTCTCAAAGGGATGTTCGAAATTGTCATTAGAAAGTAGGCCCTCTAAGAGGATCTAAAAATACAACACGTATAGGCTGACTATATAAGCAAGGGAATTCAATAATAAACTATTTTACAGCTTCATAGTTCGTCACTTTTGTTGGCTGGCACTTTTCCTACACAATGTCGACAGAGTAATAATACTTCAAGTGCTGATAAACTTCAATGACCACATCACCTATTAATCACTTCTCTCAAAAAACCACAACAACCGTTAATTTGATGAAGTGATAAAATCGATTTCACAATTATATTATATAAGCAGATTGTTAAATGCAGCAAAAAAGCTAATTTATCATTTTCAAGGGTGAATATTATTATAATGAAACATAGACAATCTCTTCACTGAAAATGCTTAAATAATCGTTAATTTTTACCTTTTTTGTGAAAATGAAAACAGAAGTTAAATGATTTTTAAATAACTAATCCAATAACGAAATAGCATCAATGTCAATAATCAATTAAGTTTCATGGCAAAATACACCCGAAGCATTATACACAACACGGTGTAGCAAATAAACAATTAAGTGCAACAAAGGTCTGATACTATTCGAAAAAAGGAGAATTGTGAACAAAAACAAAGTACAGAAAAAAAACTAAATACATAATAATGAATATAAAGTTAACAATCAAATGAATTGATCAAATAAAGCAATAAAAATGTTGGTTGATGGAGAGTTCTCGAGGGCTGAAAATTTCGGCGAAATTTGATTTGTGAAGTATTGAAATTAGAGATAAAGAATTCGTAAACCGGTTTAGCACAATTAATACCATTCACTGAAGCGGCACAAACAATATTATAATGCTTGAACCTTGCTATTATATACGAAATACAATGCCATTTAAATGCTCGCCTGTGGATTGGTTGCAGCAATAGATATTTTCTAAGGTAATTTTGTTGACCACTTTTTCCCATATTTCGGGCGGTAGCTCGACGATAACTTGACGAATGTTGGTTTTCAAATGCTCCACCGTCTGGAGGTTATGGGCCTAAATACGGCCTTTGACGTAGCCCCACAAGAAAAGTCTAACGACGTCAAATTGCATAATCTTGGTGGCCAGTTTGACGTCACCAAGACGTGGAATTACGCTTCCCGAAAACCTCTTATGCAATAAAGTCAAAATTGGCCGTGTTGTGTGGCTTGTGGCACTGTTATGTTGAAATCATACATGGTCCAGTTCACAATCTTCAATTGCATGCCAAAAAAGTCGGTTACCGTCGGATTATCCGCCACACTTTTACTAGCAGAAGCGATGTTTTCGGCAGTGTATACATTGCGATAATGCACAGGCCCGCCAACAACTGTAATAATTTAAGTTTTTTCAAATTTCTTTATAAACCTGCCAATTTCTTGCACAGAAAGTCGATTGTAACGACCATAATCTCCCCGTAGAGCACGAAAAGCTCCCACGCTTGAATCACCTCTTTTCTAGTAAGTTTTAACTATTTTCACGTTGTCAAACGATCTATATTCGTAAATAGCAAACCATTAGCACTAAATAAATAACACTTCAGGTGACAGGTATTTAACACCTGATAGCCTTGCCAGCTTCGGTTTTTAAACTACTAAATGGATAAATAAATACGTTTGTATCGTCGCCACTTACTGCTAAACCCACGATTCTTGAAAGCTTCTTAATGTTAGAAAATGATGTAATAACATCACGTAGCTTTAGGCTAATGATATGAGTACCAGATTGATGTTTTTACTAAACCTCCCGTAGTTGTAGGCAAAAAAATTGCGCTATTTTCGCGATTGGATGCTTCGTTTTTTATGTTATGTTGATATTTTCATTTCAGCTATTTTTTTTTTTTTGCTAATTTTGGATAAAAATAATTTTGATGCCATGTGAAAGGTGCCGCCTTATCCAACCTCCGTGGAAATCACCAAAAAAGAAATAAATTTTGCGATTGAACGCTTCATTTCCGAGATATAGTGGTTTTGATAAAAATTTCATTGTGATAATATAACAATATATAATAATGTATAAAATATGTATAGTATTAGACAGAAATGACACGGTAATGAATTATTCATTTTCGTTTGTATTTAATTTTAAGTAGCGCAATTGGAAAGCTTAGTTTAAAAGGATGTATTCGGACGTACAAATACGAATATTTCAACGTAGAGCTCAATCAGGAGTAGATAGCAAACTCTACAGAAAATATCTCACAAAGATGAGTTTTACGATGTGGTCTATTACTTTAGTTGCCTATACTGGTATTATTGATTTGCATAACATCATATTTAGTTCAGTTACAAATCTTGCAATGCGACATCTATTGTACGTTAATTGTACTATGTAGACACTTTTGTTTCTATCCTATGTGCAACCATAGTATCACAAACTGGTGGAAATCTGTATCCCTTCGGCATTGAAAAGTTTTGGTGAATAAATTCTACAAGAAAATAAAACGTAGTCGCTCGATCTTTGACCTAAAACAGTATTTTATGGCAGTATGCGTGCAGCGAGCGGTCCCAAAACTTGTCGACATAACAAACAAGACATAAACAATTTGGCAACAATTTTCTTTATTTTTTAACATAATCTCCGTTTAGCTCGATTCATTTTTTCCAGCGATATTCAATAGCTTTTATATCCTGTTTATAGTAAGAACTGTTAAACTCTTTAAAATAGTCATCAACCGCAAAACCCACCTCTTGATTGTTGGCACCAAGCCATTTTTTCAAGTTTAAATTTAGAAAATCGTAGGAGGGAGCTAAAACTGGCGAATAAGGGGAGTGATTAAGGAATTCTTGCTTTAATTCAATAATCTTGGTCATAGCAATAGTGGATGTTTGAACTGAAGCATTGTCTGGATTATGAATGTGGCATTTTCCCATAATTTCATCGCCTGACGTTGGCATAATGCTCGCCGCGCATAATAATTCCGTGCGCATCAAAAAAAAAAAAAAAAAAAAACAGGCCATGATCTTGCCGGTAGATGAAACCGTCTTCGTCTTCTTTGGACATGATTCTCCCATTCCAGTCTGCCGCTTTCATTGTTCCTTTGTTTCAGGTGTGAAGTGGTGGACCCGTAGTTATAAATCGAAACAAAAATTCGACTTTGTTGCGGTGAAACATCCCCAAACACTCTACTGAGACATCTTCACGACACTGTTTTTGCTTATTAAAAGCAAGCGCAGCACCCATCTTGCGCACAATTTTTTCATCTTCAAATCTTTGGTCAATATACGATGTACACCAATTTTTAAAATGCCTTCATTACAGTCAGCTCACGCACCTTTAGCCGACGATCATCCACTTTGTAGATTTTCTTAACCATGTCTGTTGCCCAATATTTAACGATAGTAAATGAAGGATTAGAATTTAGCTCTGCTTTAATATTGGTAGGGCTGAGATCTTTCACATGGAAATATTAATTTACATAACGGTGACCAATTTCGTTTCGTTTACTTTTGATGGCTCAAATGAAAATACTAAACAAAGTGGCGTCTTAAAACTTAAAACAGATGTTTTATAAGGTTGCCACTTTTCTCCAAAATATTTTTCTTTTTTTTTTTTGAATTAGTGGCACCTTTTAGTTTTGAGACTGTCTTCGTGCTAAAAATATTTATATTTGTTCAGATTTTTTTTTATTATTGCAAGTATGTGATTGATTAGCAATTTGATTGTATTTTGTCGCTATCGTATACAGGGAATTCCTTAACGTAAGATGTGCTAAGAAGAAAGGTATTATTTTTCCAACATATGGCTTTAGTAATCTATGTCTTACGTTGCATAAATACCTTCAAAATAGCAACAAGTAATCGAATTGGTACATACAGATATATTAACGTTAGTGTGTTTAAGCGTTCTAGATACCATCTTTATGTTCTTCTGTATTACTTATCTAATTGTGATACAACTTTGGAAAACTGTTGAATATCTTTTTGGGGATGCTTTATAGACAAGTACTGTTAGTGCACGATAGATGGCGCCTGAGTTACTTCTGTTAAATCGTAACGTAATGACTGCGCTTCAGGCTGTTATTCTGGTAACAATTCCGGTCTGTGGTCTGATGAATATGTTGTTTTTTTAATGACTTCCAGTTTCTTTTGCTGGGATTTGATTGCATATTTCAAAGAGTCTTAAACATCTAATTAGTTAATTCGATAATTAGTTTTATAACGATTTCAGCGATTCCACTTAAGATTTTTGAATAAAACTCTTTCAAACTTTTCAAATTGAGTTAGTTATTGTTGATTATGTCTTTAACAGTGCTTGGCACTATTTTCCGGTCTTTTCTGAAAAAAACCTCAGAACTTTGCAAAAGACCAAATTAAGTACCAAAAAATCATTAAGATTCTCAAGAAGCTCATTATTAAGCGTAAGAGTCTTATCACAGTTGTTTGCTAAATGGCACAGAAATATTACAACTGTACCATAATTGGCTAAAAAAAAAATTGTGACCCATTTCTCTCGCCATCTTACAATAGAATACAGTAAATGGCAAACAAACTACAGCTTTCGTAAGCAAATAGATAATTTAATGTTTAATAAACTAAACCAAATCTAGGTACCATCTTCATGTTCTTCTGTATTATTTATCTAATTGAGATACAACTTCGGAAAATTTTGAATATCTTTTTGAGGATGCTCTATAGACAAGTACGGTTAGTGCACGATAGATGGCGCCTCAGTTACTTCTATTAAATCGTAACGTAATGACTGCACTTCAGGCTGTTACTCTGGTAACAATTCCGGTCTGCCCATGAGTTTATATTGATTTATATTTTATTTAATTTTTTTCTCCCATGGAACAAGAAACTAATTTTTAATAAATTTTATATACGAGTATATCAAAAAACCAATTCCATTGCATCTTGTGATTATTACCATTTGGTCTCTAATTTCACTTTTAAAGCATGACAAATTATAGAGAACTTATGAAACGACTAAATGCTTAAAATGTGTTTACAATTAACAATTGCGCAAATATCTACATATATTGTTGCCATCTTCTTCAACCAAATTCCCAAAAACCCTATGTGACATCTATTACAATAAGTAGAATTTCAACCACGAAACAGACATAATTGATCTCTTAAAAGAACCGAACCGCAATAACCACAACAAGTCTGGCAATGTGCAAGAAAATGTAAATCTATGTTGTGCCCCCATTTAACTCTCTGGTCGATTGTCGAAATCAATTGAAATGTATTCCAAATTGTTCACACGAAAAACAACCCCAAATTTAAAGTATTTCAATATCCATTTCGCTGGCTCCAAGTTCATTTCAGTTTTAAATAACTGCACAGATAATGAATAAGTTGTGTGGATGCTGGTGGTGATGTTTTTCCGTGTATCATTAAATTCGTATAAAACTCGATACACGAAAAATGGCCATTAAAAATGGTGCTATTTTATACGACGGATCTGATTTATTTTTGTTAACTACGCTAACAAGTAAACGCAAAGGTTTTAAATCGCTGGCGGCATCGTTTGGCAAAGATTACACTGCGATGCAATTGATTTTACGATTGAATTCATTTCTACGAATACCTTCAAAAAAAAAAAAAAAAAAAAAAAGGAATTACACTGAGGGCTTTTTAACAAGTGCCCGCGGCAGTTATATGCAGAATACAAATAAATTGGACGATTATAGCTGAATCGTATATTTTGTTTTTGCCCAATAACGTAGTCGTAATAAAATCGAAATGTTTCAACACAAATATTGATACTTTTGATACTTCTTGCTGCTCGGATACTATAAAAAAATAATACTTTTGATTGGAAGTCGAACAAATTAAATATTATTTTTTTCATGGCCGAATTCGAATAGTTTTGATTTCGTCCATGTTGAAGTATTATTATCAATTTACAACAAATGTTTTAATGTACCAATGCGTTGTTAAAACAAATGTGAACAAAAACGACTACTTCGTCCCTTCTACCCTGCCGAATATCGTATTGTTGAAATAAATTTATTGTTTCATTTTATTTATTTATTTATTTATTAGGTGCGCACCTTAGTTCCCGCTGTTTTTTTTTGTATATAAAAACTCAACTTTATTATGGAAACATGTTTACAAATGATTCACTGAAAGTATCGCTCATCTCAAATTACTACTTTTGCTCATCTTTCTGGCAAAGCTCGAATTCCCTCACGGTAAAATTGCTCGTCTTTAAAGGCTATCTACGAATCCAGCCATTCCTTGATGTCGTCATATGAGTGGAACTACTGGTCAGCCAGACCGTGTGCGATCGAACGGAACAAGTAATAATCGGCGTTTCGAAGTAGATTTTAACGGGCTTGGCCTCATGAAGTCGAGCGTTGTCATGCTGAAGAATTGTTGGCGTTTCTCGTGCAGAGCTCAGCTCAATCGCATTAATAGAAATCGATACCGATTCCCAGTGATGGGTTTGCTTTATTTCAACAGCTCATAATAAATAACACTGACCTGGTTCCACTAAATACCGAGTATAACCCTCGCCGCGTAAATATTCGGTCGAGGCGACGACGTAGAAGTATGATCGGGAAGTCGCCACGACTTTCCTTTCTTTAGATTGTTGTAATGAATCCATTTTCCATCACCCGTTACAATACGGTAAAGAAACCCCTTCCTTTTTTGTCGCTGAAGCAGTTATTCACAGGCGAAAAAACGAAGCTCATCGTCCCATGGCTTCATCCCATAAAGAACCCTAGTTCCTTGTTTTTGAATCATTCCCAACGCATGCAATCGCTTTTCGAATAACTCCTAATACTGGAGCAAGTTCTACCAGCGTTTCACATGAATCCTCATCAATCAAAGCTGTCGATTCAGTGTCTTCCCAAGTTTTTCGTCTTTCTTTACGCGAACAGTCGTCAACATCAAAATCACTGTTTTCAAAGTGACGGAACCAATCTCGACACGTTGTTTCACTTAAAGCAGCATCTCCGTACACGTTTAGAAGCTCTCCATGAGCTTTCGACTACGCCTTCTTCGATTGAAAGAAGATTATCAATACTTTCTGAATATGACGATTATTTGGCACAAAATCATACATATTCACACAACCAAAGAAAATATGACGTCAAAAGAAAATCACTATTGTGTCGAGGCGGTATGTTTACCATATGCCTTAGCTTAGTTCATGACGTTTAGGTTAAGGTAGAATCGATTAACACTTACAGCTGGCGCCATCTATTAGCAAACAGCGGGAATTTAGTTACGCAGCTAATATTTAATTATTTATTTGGCGTTACCTGGACAACAAGACTTAACATCTTCTAATTGTAGTATTAGTATTATTAATTGTTCAAGAGAAAGTTAACCACTCCTGGACGATTGCTGTCTTCAGACAGTTCAATTGTTGACAGTACAATTCTGTATCTTGAGAGTTTTTGTAGCAATGTCATTATAGCAGTCACTTTGGTATATGATTCATAGTTTTCGATTCAAATTTTTTACGACGAATTTAGACCGTAAAAAGTGTTGATAGAAACACTGATTATGTGGCAACTGAACACAAAAAAAAGTACCAGTAGCATTTAAGGGTAATTTAATTTACTACGAATTGCCAAGTTTATTTAGATTTGGAAGTGGTATAAAAGTTCTTCTTTGGCAGTGATAAATATGCATATATTGCGTTTTAGGAAATGATGAAAATGTTGTTTTTTTAATGACTTTCAGTTTCTTTTGCTGGGATTTGATTGCATATTTCAAAGAGACTTAAATATCTAATTAATTAATTCGATAATTAGTTTTCAACGATTCTACTTAAGATTTTTGAACAAAAACACTTTTAAACTTTTCAAATTGAGTTAATTATTGTAGATTATGTCTTTAGCAGTGATTGGCACTACTTTTCGGTTTTTTTTTTTTTTTTTGGAAAAAACCTTAGAACTTTGCAGAAGACCAAATTAAGTACCAAAAAATCATTAATATTCTCAAGAAGCTTATTATTTCCGCCTACGTGCTAAGAGTCTTATCACATTTGTTTGCTGAATGGCACAGAAATATTACAACTGTACCACAATTGGCTAAAACTAAATTGTGACCCATTTCTCTTGCCATCTTACAATAGAACACTTTAATGTTTTTCTTATCTTATAAGAGTAGGTTGCGAACAAACTATAGATTCCATTAGCAAATAGATAATTTAATGTTGAATAAATATAACCGAATCTAGATATCATTTTTATGTTCTTCTGTATTATTTTCTAATTGGATACAACTTCGGAAAATTTTAAATATCTTTTTGAGGATGCTTTATAGACAAGTACGGTTAGTGCACGATAGATGGCGACTGTGTTACTTCTATTAAATCGTAACGTAATGACTGCGTTTCAGGCTGTTATTCTGGTAACAATTCCGGTCTGCGGTCTGATGAATATGTTGTTTTTTTAATGACTTCCGGTTTCTTTTGCTGGGATTTGATTACATATTTCAAAGAGTCTTAAATATCTAATTAGTTAATTCGATAATTAGTTTTATAACGATTTCAGCGATTCCACTTAAGGTTTTTGAACAAAAATTCTTTTAAACTTTTCAAATTGAGTTAATTATTTCAGATTATGTCTTTAACAGTGATTGGCACTACTTTTTGGGTTTTTTCTGGAAAAAAATCTCAGAACTTTGCGAAAGACCAAATTAAGTACAAAAAATCATTAAGATTCTCAAGAAGCTTATTAGTTCCTCCTACGCGCTAAGAGTCTTATCACATTTGTTTGCTAACTGGCACAGAAATATTACAACTGTACCATAATTGGTTAAAAAAAAATTGTGACCCATTTCTCTTGCCATCTTACAATAGAACACTTTAATTTTTTCCTTATCTAAATAGAGTAGATTACAAACAAACTATAGATTCCGTAAGCAAATAGATAATTTAATGTTAAATAAACTAAGCCAATTAACGCCAATTAACAAACTCTCTAATCCGTGCTTAACTTTTCCATTTCCAGAGAGTTACTCGTACTTCGTTCCACAGATGTCAACGACAATTTGGTATCCATAACAAGCATTGACAACCAAAGAGATTTGCTCAAAACAAACACTGTTAGATCAAAGAACAACCTAAAAGGTGAGTGTTCTTTCTATATTTTTGGCTAAATGTAAAGCCATTATAGCCAACTATATCTATTTATAAAGACACATAAGTACAAAATAACCGTATCCGAAAGACAACTCTTTTATGTTGAACTCTGGCTGATATTTGAAACTTTGTAATTTGAACAAGAAGAAACAAACAGCCTCACTCATGGGTAGACGACATACAACGTTCGAAAAAGTGAAGGTAAGTGGGTGTAGCGCCGTCGAAGAATCAGCTTTCATAATAGTTTTTGTTTTTATCTTTCGTTTTGGGTTTTTTTTTTTTTGGAAAAGAAAGAAATAAAAACAAAAATTGTGAATATTAAATTTAAATTCATTACAAACTGCTACAACAAAAAATCAGACGATGAAATTCATATCAGCCAGGCCAGATATTTCTCTTGCAGCAGCAGCACCTTTAAAAGCTACAACCGTAACTGTGGCAACGTGAAGAAAAAGTCAGCGTTCACGCCGAACAAAAACAAAAAAAAATTACATCTACGAGCACAAAGAGTATGAATATGCGGCAACAACAGTAATGAGCATTTTTGTGATCTGAAATTACGATTTAGTAGAAAAATATTTATAGTCATTATTTAATGAAAGTAACTTACATTTAAACTACAAACAACAAACACGAAGGTGGTAGTTGTGGATTGGCAGGGTTATCTCTTTTAAATATCATGGGATTATAATATAGGGTGATGTTTTAATCGTAGTTTTTTTTTAAATCGAATAAAACACTCAAATGTTGCGTCACACATTAAAATTTTTTATTGGAATCGACAAATTGGTCTTTGCCATTTAATTTTTAAACACAATTTTATTTAAAAGTTGTCCTCGGCTCCGTCTCAAAATTTCCATTCTGAAGGTCCAATTTTTCGTCACTTTTTCGAGCATTTTGGCCTATATTCCACGAATAATGCGTGTTATGTTATCCTGTAAGGCTTCAATAGTGTTCGGTTTGTCCACATAGGCTAACGACTTGACATAACCCCACAAGAAATAATCAAGAGGCGTTAAATCGCAAGATCTTGGGGGGCCAACTCACAGGGCCTAATCGAGAAATAAGCTGCTCACCAAATTCATCCCTCAACATTTCCATTGTTTTACGAGCAGTGTGGTATGCTGCACCCTCCTGATGAAACCACATGTCAACCAAGTTCAACTCAGCCAATTGGGGCAAAAAGAAAAATCGCGCATCATGGCTCGATACTGTACGCCGTTGACGGTAACGTTTCTTCCACGGTCGTCTTTGAAGAGAAATGGACCGATGATGCCACCAGCCCATACCAGACGGCCAGACTGTCGTTTTTTCGAGATGCATCGGTAATTCATGTATGGCATGTGGCTGTTCATCACTGCAGATGCAACAGTTTTGCTTGTTTACGTATCCGTTCAGCAAGAAATGAGCCTCATCGCTGAACACAATTTTTCAATAAAACAGCGGATTTTATTTGAGCTTTTGTAAGGCCCATTCACCAAAAATTAGACGTTGTGGTGGGTCATTCGTCTTCAATTCTTGCGTGAGTTGAATTTTATAGGCTTTCAAACCCAAATCGACGAGTAAAATTTTCCTTGTGGCTGACTAACACATGACCGCCCAATCGCTGAGAATGGCGATGAATTGACATTTCACGATCGACATTAAAGCTGGACGCTACGGCTGCAATATTTTCTTCGGTACGCATTCTACGCATGCGAGTCGATGGTAGTTTTATGTCCAACAAAGTAAATTTGATGCGAAATTTGGAGATATCAGCACGAATTGTTGATTCATCAGGTCGATTATGACGACCGTAAAATGGTCGTATCAAACGATGCACATTTGTCACAAAGCACGAATTTTGATAATAAATTTCAACGATTTGCAATCGTTGGTCGTTTGTTAGTCTTTTCATGATGAAATGGCAGAGTACACTGTACACTTCTCACTTTGACAGATGACGTTTGGACGCCATTACCAACCAGTGCTGCCAACCTGAAAAACTTAAATCTTAAAAAATGACCCTATACAGGGTGGCGCACGAATCGTGCTACTGTCAACTTTCGATGGGAACCGTTATTTAAAGATGTTGAATAGGTTTTTTTTTTACCCAGAACTGCGCCGAAGACGTATCCGTTTCAGCAGGATTTGCTTCCAGCAAGATGGATCAACTGCACACAAAGCCAGGCCTGTTATGGCAGGAAGCTCCAAAGAAAATTCCCAAACAAATTAATATCCAGAAACTAAACTTTCCGCTGGCACGCAAGGTCACCTGACCTGACTCCACCAGACTTTTGTTATGGGGTCAGGCAAGAGGTGTACAAAATGGAACCAGGGAATTGGGAATTGACTGAATTGAAGCAGTTCAATAAAATAATAACTAATTGAGGCGATCCCGCAATAAATAATTTTCTCATCAGGTATCGTACTCGTGTATACGTGAATGAGCATGAAGGTCGTTTATCATCTTCAATACCAAATAATTATATAAAATAAAATTGAATTTTCTAAAAAAAAGGTGAATACATGAAATATAATACATTGATTAAAAAAGTAATTTATTTGAACTTCTTATTGTAACACAATTGGTGCGCCACCTTGTACTATGATTAGAACCTCATGGCTAAGATATAATATCCCAATTCCTTGTAGCGGTTTTGTGATTTTTATCAATAAAAACTAACACACTTAGACTACGATTTTGAAAGTGCAAAGGAAAAAGCTTTAAAATCCATGACAAAGTGCTGTGAATTATCCTGATTGGCATTTAACCACTTGCGCATTTCGACCATTTCCACACATTTGTATTAAAGTTGAATCAAATGTAATATTCAGTTTAATAATGCCTTCTGTGCAACATTAAATTTAAAACAATATTTTAATTGTCATCAATTGGTAAATTGTTCATGCAAAAACATTAACAACGATGAATGCGGCGAATTACGAATGTTGTGCATTGTATGTTTGTGTATTATTAACGTAGCCGCAGGATAATAAAACTAATAATAAAATATATAATTTTTAAACAAAGATTCAACTGTGGCTACAACAACGGCAACAAAAAAAAAATAACTGACATTTCATACATAAAATTAATATTTATGTTTATGTTCGCTTATAGATGACACTCGAGGTATATGATTTTTAAAAAGTTTAATTGATTAAATTTATGAGATTTAAAGAAAATGAAAGAATGTTTTGCAGAATTTATTTAAACTTTGTTTTTATCAGATTGGAAGTATTTTGTAGTTTTGGGACATGACAATGGATATGCGATTTTTTTTTCTAATTAGCCAACAATCTGGTAAGTTTAGAGACAAAACTCCATATTCTTCCACAATCTTAAAATTCGGCACAAGATTTATCGATAAATATTTAATGCAATTCTTGGCAGGGGTTACATAGACTTCTGACTTGCCGAACTTTTGGCTGCTGTCCTCACGTTATCAATTGCCTTTCCGTCAACATATGTTCCTTTGAAAAAGTACCACAAATTGATTATTTTAAAAGGCCGCTTAAAGTTATTGTAAGATTATTGGTTATCTTTTGAAGGGAAAAGCCATGGACGGCAAATATTATGATAATTTATTGTAGCGTTTAGGTGATGAAATTATGGAAAAAAGACCGCATCTGGCGAAAAAGTCGTTCTTGTCTTGTTTCATTAGTGCTCTAGTTCACACGTCCAATATTGCGATGGTCAAAATTAATGAACTAAGATTGGAATTGCTTCATCACCAGATTTAGCTGCTTCGGACTATTTTCTATATCTAAACTTGAAAACGTGGCTCGCGGATAAAAGATTTGTCAACAATGAAAAGGTGAAGTCTGCGGTTTATAAATATTTCAGGGAGTTTGAATGTTCTTACTATAAACAGGGTGTAGAAGCCAAAGGGTGTCCCAACAAGAACGCAAGATTTAAATTTGGCGCCATTTGAAGTGTCATTGTTTGACATTTGAACAATTGTTATTGTTTGCTGGTAGAAGGTACGAGGTTAGTAAAAATGGAGCGATACACGAATGAACAACGCATTCTCATTGTGAAATTGTTTTACCAAAATGGTGAAAGTTTTGCGTCTACAGTTCGCAAATTGCGATCAATTTTTGGTCACAATAATGCTCCAAAAGAGTCAACTGTAAAGAGATTAATGGATAAATTTGCCAAAACTGGGTCTGTAAGTGATGTAAAGACAACAACGCGCCTTCGACCAGGTCGATCGACCGAAAATGTCGCAGCTGTACGTGATGATGTCGCTCAAACTCCATCCACCTCAATTCGACACCGAGCTCAGCAAATTGGTGTCTCCAAATCCACTATGCAGCGAATTTTGACGAAAGATTTGCATCTTCTTGCATACAAAGTTCAATTGACTCAGGAACTGAAGCCAGCTGACCATGGACAGCGAAGGGAGTTTGTTAATTGGGTACTGGAGAGACAACATGAAAATTCTGATTTTGCCGATAAAATCATCTTCAGTGACGAGGCCCATTTCCATCTTGATGGCTTCGTCAATAGGCAGAATTAACGCATTTGGGGTGAGGAAAATCCTGGAGTGATTCATGAGAAGCGAATGCATCCTCAACGTGCCACTGTGTGGTGTGGATTTTGGGCTGAAGGAATCATTGAACCTTTTTTTATGAAAATGAGGCACATCAAGCGCAAACAGTCAATGGCGTTCGGTATCGTGAAGTGATAACCAGTTTTTTCGTGCCTAGAATTGAAGAAATGAATGTGGAGGGCATGTGGCTTCAACAAGACAGCGTCACATCTCATACAGCTAGAGAAACAATTCAATTGCTGCATCAGTCATTTCCCGGTCGTGGTATTTCGCGTTTTGGAGACCAGAATTGGCCGCCTAGATCGCGCGATTTAATACCATTAGACTTTTTTCTTCGGGATTTTTTGAATCCTATGGTTGACGCGAATAAGACGATGGCGACCCAAGTCTTAAAAGAGGAAATTGGACGCTGCATTAATGAAATACTGCAGCATTTATGCAAAACGGTCATTGAAAATTTCATTAAGAGATCGCGTGTGTGCCAGCAAAGCCGCGGCGGCCATCTGCCCGATGTGTTCTTCCATACATAACCTCATTCTGTCTACTTATGATATAATAAAGTTTCACGATTTTTTTTTAATATCTGTGTTTTAGTTAAAATTTAAATCTTACGTTCTTGTTGGGACACCCTTTATTAATTATCACTGGAAAAATGTGTCGAGCTAAAAGGAGATTATGTTGAAAGATAAGGAAAGTGTTTCCCAACTTTTTTGTGTCTCTTTGTTAGGTCGGCTAGTTCTAGAATCGTAGAAGTTCATCCATCTAACCTAACTATGCTAGAATGATTCGATTTAGATCATATATTCACCGTTTCGTTCGATATCATGTTGGCATTTTTGAGGTAATTTCATTATGCTCCGCTCATAAAAACTATCGATCGGCTCTATTGATGAAAAAACTATGACAGTAGATTTTCACAAGCTTCTCTTGGGACGAATTTTCCACCAGCAAAATTGACGTCGTACAGAGGAATTGATTGTAATCACTTAGTGCCAGGTCCGTACTATCAGTGTGAATGCATAATAACCTTCTAACCAAACTCCTCGAGCTTCTGACAGATCAGAGACATTACCGTTATGGTCTGGCGTTGTCTTGATGGATTACAATTCCTCTCCCATTGGTCAATGCTGATCACTTCTGGGAGATTGCTGCCTTCAAATGGTTCAATTGTTGACAGTACATGTCCGAATTAAGATTTCGACCGTAAGGAGCTGCTCATAGTAGATAATCCTGTACCAATCCTACGAAACACACACAGCAAAGCCTTCCGGACCATCAGTCCCTGTTTGACCATGCAGCTCGCATGATATGGCTGTTACAATATCAGGACCGTAACCGCTTGGCTTACGTTTTCGCCATTATCTAAGAAAAACTGCAAAATATAACGAATATTTTCTTTGGTGGCGCCAATGTTTGAAGATCGTTCCAACATTACTGAGTCAAGCAATCAACTCCACTGTCTGAATAGTGTTTTGAATACGAAATTTTATCTCTCTGGTACCGTTTAGCATAAGCCGATCATATATACCTATTGGATTTCGTTTTACTGTATCTTGTATATGAGGAGAGGGAGTTTTACCCGTACCCACTTATAGTGAACTGTCGTCCTTGACATTGTGAGTGTCATTCAACGGTGACGTACATATAATAACCTTTGGCACTTGCCCGGCTGTACCCTTATTTTCTGTGTAATTCATATTATATAACACATATTCAAAATCATCAGTTTTTCTTTTTCCTTGATTTTGTTTGAGAAAATGGTATTTTGTTGTTGAAGAGACACGTTGAAAGGGAGATTTTCGAAATATCCTGATTCTAGGAAAAATATTGGCATACGATCAATCTTCCGTCTTCTTACACCGAATTATCCATTTTTCGGTTTCAAAAGAAAAGTTAAATAAAACATACATAAAGCAATGATTTTATTCCATTACGTACAAAATAGAATATCATGTAAATGACCGCCTCTGTATTGATTGCAGCAGTGGATTCTTTCGAATTCCACTTTTTCCCACATTTCGGGAGGTATCTCGGCGATAACTTTGACGAATGTTGACTTTAAAATACTTCAGTATTTAGGGATTATCCGCGTAAATACGGTCTTTGACGTAGCCCCACAAAAAATTCCAACGGCGTCAAATCCCATGATCTTGGTGGCCAACTGATGTTGCCAGCATGTGAAATTACGCTTTTTGTAAAATTAATTTTGTCGCAAAGTTGGCGCGACTATCTATACTGATGCTAACTTTGAACATATTCCTCCATTTAGTGCTCGATGTTGTCAGTTCACTTCAAGCTTGCTTTACGATTTTTATACTGGATAAAAATAACAAGCACTGAGTTTTTTTTTATCAAAAACAGGTGCATTTGAGCGGTACAGTGCATTTAAAAGCAGTCGAGATGTGGTGGAAGATTTGCCTAGCTCAGATCGGCCATTAATGACTTCAACTGAAGCTAAAATCGATGAAGTGAAGAGAATAGCGATGGAAAATTGTTATTTCAGTTTGGGAGAGATAGCCGCTAAACGCCCAAGAAATAATTTATACTTTTTTCACGATTGTTTGGGTGTGAAACGCATTGGCTCTCAACGAGAGTTCGGAAAGAAATTAAGTTTCTTTAAAACTTTAATTGCTTAAAGATCTCTAAAGATATGCTAGAACGAATTAATTTCGTTTCCGTATACCGTTGCAATGGCGCCTTGCAGCTGTAACGAAAGACCAAAAAAAGAACGTTAAACTCAATCAAAATTTAACGTAATGTTAACTGTTTTCTTTTACTATCACAGTGTTGTGCACTCGGAATTCTTGCCTGAAAGTCAGATGGCAAATAAGGAACATTAACCGGGCATTATAGGACGTTTAAGGTCAAATTTATGAAAAGAAAACTCATAGATTTTGCATCACAATAACGTCATATCCATATCACAATCCCAAAAGACTATCATTATGAATGAATTTCGAGCCAACAAAATACAGGGTTGTACAAATATAAATATCAGTTTTTATACTATATAAATTGAGGGGTTTCAAAACTGCCTTCTGGCAAGGCTGTCGGCTGTCAAATACCTGTAATCTGAAGTATTATTTATTTAGTGAAGTGCCATTTATAAATATGGATTGTTCAGCAACCGAAGAAGGCGTAAAAATAGTTAAAACTTACCACAAAAGTGGTGATTCAAATGTGGGTACATTTCAAGGAATCGGCAAGATTATAAAGAAATTTGAAATGACTGGAAGTGTTACAGATGTGGTCAGGCCCTTATCGCAATGTACGCATTGCCGAAAACATCGCTTCTGTTAGTGAAAGTAGGGCGGATAATCCGAATTTCAATTCAGAGAGCTATAATTATATGACAATCGACTTTTTTGGCCTGTAATTGGAGATTGTGAATAGTTTCAATAAGATGGTGCCACGAGCCACACAACACAACTGATTTTGGCTTTATTGCATAGAAGTTGTCAGAAAGCGTAAAATCACGTTTTGGCGCCGTCAATTGGCCATCAAGATGATGCGATTTGACGCCATTAGGCTTTTTTTGCGGGCTACGTCAAAGGCTGTTTTTACGCGGATAACTCCCAAACGTTGGAGCATTTAAAAACCAACATTCGTATGTTAAAAAAAGGTGAATTTTTACCTTTTTCAAAAAATAATAAATATTTAATATTTTTTTATTAATGAATTTCTATTTTATCTGCTTCAAAGTAGTCCCTTTCAGATATACACCTGTGCCAGCGTTTTTTCCAATCGTCAAGGCAGTTCTGATATGCACTTTTTGATATGTCCTTGAGCTCTCTCAGTGATTCGGTTTTTATATGTTCAATCGTCACAAAACGTCGCCCTTTTATGGATCTTTTTAATCTTGAGAGCAGGAAAAGTCGCAAGCGGGTGCTGTTTTTGGCCAAATAATCTCTCACAAGCCAAGATGAGCGAGCATTATCCTGATGCAAAAGCCATGATTTTTTTTTCCACAATTCCGGGCGTTTTTTCGTATTGCTTCAAGCAAACGACGCATAACTTCAAGGTAATACTCCATACATATATATACCGTACGATCTCGTGGTAAGAATTTCTGATGCACCAAGCCATAGTTATCAAAGAAAGCAGTGAGCGAAACCTTGAAATTTGATCGAATGTGCCGTGATTTTTTAGGTCTTGCCTCTCCTGGACTCTTCCATTGGGACGATTGGGCTTTAGTTTCGATGTCATAACCATATACCCATGATTCGTCACCAGTTATGACCCTTTTAAGCAAATCTGGGTCATCGTTGACGTCGTTCAACAATTCCTGAGCGATGTTCATGCGACGTTGTTTTTGGACAAAATTCAGCAATTTTGGAACGAACTTCGCTGCCACACGCTTTATGGCCAAAATTTCCGAAAAGATTGCATGGCATGAGCCAACCGATATGCCGACATCCTCAGCAACTTCTCTAATTGTTATTCGACAGGTCTCCATAACAATTTTTTTCACTTTCTCAACATTTTCATCGATTGTTGATGTGCTGGGGCGTCCAGAGCGAGCGCCATCATTCACATCTTTTCGACCTTCTGTGAAAAGCTTGTACCACTTGTAAACATTTTTTTGACTCAGAGTACTCTCACCGTACGCCGCTGTCAACATTTCCACTTAATTCCGTTTTTTACACAAAATTTGATGCAACTTCTTTGGTCCATTTTTTTCCAATAGCAGAAAATCGCCGAACACGCAAAACACTTGTCTTATTTATGCCTCTCACAAACAAACTAAATGTGCTATGTGGATGAAACCGTCAACATATCTTCGAGACGAGTGTATCAACATAAAAGAAAATAATAATCGAATGGCGAATGTGCGTAGCCCGCGAAATTTAAAAATTCACATTATTTTTTGAACGCACCTCGTATTTTGTACATAATGGCAAGTAATGGCAAATAAAAGTTTCATCGAAATCATAGCTTTATGAGTGCTTTATTCAACTTTACTTTTGAAACCGAAAAATGGATAGCCCGGTATCATCGAACTGCCACTGCATTTATTTCATATTTTCCCTGATGACATTTTTCTCTTTCTAAAGTTAAAATTACCAATTCGAAGTATCCTTTTTCACTCATAGAAGAATTAAAAAAAATGCGAAAATGCGTTTGAACAATATTTTGATGATAGAATTATTCATTGAAATAATTTTATTATGGTATACTCGTATTCGAAGGAGCCTACCTTAAAGACGGTACAATTAATTCGAATGAATAATAAATATACGTTGAGTTATCGTTCTTTTAGTGAATATCTAAAATAATATAAAATAAAATAATAATAAAATAAAATAATGATAAAATAAAATAATGATAAAACAAAATAATGATAAAACAAAATAAGTTAATTATGCTCAAAGCCTTGTATTTGTTTAATGGTCATTTATTTTCATACTTGCCGAGGATCATCTTTAGGAAATCATAAGCTGATAAACGAAAAATAGGTGGACTTGCTATTATTTTTGCATTAACACCCATGAAATATGAATAAGCATACCCAAAAACTGTTTTACTCAAGCTAAGCTATGGGTTGTGTCTGTGTTTAGTTCTGTTAAACAACTGAATTTGAAAAATTATCGGTTTGTTTCCATTCTTCCTATATATGACCTATAGTTCTGGGCCATCGAGACGGCATCGCTGATATATTTCATCGCTCTAATAGTTCATCCCTGTTATAGTTCATTTTGTGTTTTATTGATCAATTCCCAGCCCTTTTATCTTATAATGGACGTATACACTAATAGCTAACAAGTCGTTGCGCCACCTATCACACATTAAATGTCCTATATCAAAAATCATCGCTGGTATTAATCTATAAATTAACAAAGTCTTATGTATGACAATCATATTATAGATTTCATATATCTTTATGAAAACCAAAGGCACACAATGATTTATACACATTTGATGAAAGTATTCTTATCAGATCTAATATCTTGTGTAGGCAACATGTATCCGATATTTCACGGATTTTTTATGAATTTTAAAATACAAAAACCTAGAATTCCACCGTGAGTCACGTACCTATCGATAGCACTCTGTTTCTTTATTTATGATACTTTTTATTTCATAGCCCATTATGTCTCTTTGTAATGAAGCGACAAATGTTAATTATTTTTTAAAAACAATTTGTTTTTTTTTTCGCTGTGTTATTTTCTCCACTGGATTTAGTGTAAATCTTTGTCAACACCCCACAATCTCCATGATAACATTAATATTTGCACTTGCATATTTTATATGAATAATATTGTGTAATGTAAGGATTCACTCATTAATTGAAACCATTCATTTGGAACAGAGAAATTAATTTATTTGATTAATAACATTTTACAATTGGCTGTGTTTTGTACGCCCATAAATAATGAGGCTAATTGGTATAAATATTTACGAATTGTCTGCCGGCGAAATATTTATGCACAAATATTTAAAAAAATATATATATGTATATTCTTTATATTGCAGTGCAAATAGAACATGACAAGTAGAAGAGAGGAGAGACAACGTTTTAGAGAAATCCAGTAAAGGAATAATTTTTTCTAAACTGAACAATTTCTATGCGTAGTTCTTTCAGGGGTGTGGCAATTCAACCTATTATTAAATGCTCAGTGAATGCTAAAATATACCGGTTTTAACACAATTAAATGAAAAATATCAATTTAGTGATAAAACAAAGCAAAATCTCTTGCATTCCATGAATGAGATATGGAAGAACTTCTCCCATATACATATAAGCTTCCGTAAGCTTATACGCATTATATTTTTAGACTTATTCAACCGAACCTACAGTTTAGCGACGATTCCAAACGCCAAAGTTTGAGAAATATTTACAAAACTTGCCGATTACTCGAATATTCAAAGTGTTCGTCAGACACATCGTGGTGATCGTCGTTCAAGTAATGATATATGGCTGTGGGCGGGATTGAACTCGCGATCATGCGAACGATAGTCATGAGTATTAACTATCGCTTCACTGTCTGCTATAAATTTTGGGATATATGCATTTCGTGAATATTTTCGAATTTAAATTACACAAGGAAGTTACCATAGAGATAGAAAACATTATAATGTAGTATAATTGAATTGAAACTTAAGTCACTGTGGTCCATGAATTAGAGATTGCAGAAGAGAATCAAAATATTTCAATAAAGCGAGCATTCTTCATTTAGGCGCTATATTCGAAAATGTTTCGCATATAAGTAACATAAAAAGTAGAGAATTCAGATATCTGAAATTCTTCTGAAAAATATAGATCACATGTTTTGAAAGTCCTTGAAAGTAACATAAAGGTGAAGAACTCAGAATTCTGAAATTCTTCCGAAAATTGTGGATAGCTTTTTTGAAAGTTCTTCCTGACGGCACAATTATGGTGTAAATTTGATTGAGAGAGGATTGCTAGTTTATACACAGTAGGCGAATATGTTAACTATGATAGCCATACAAAAGTGAAGAATTTTCTAAAAATTGTGGATGACTTTTTTTGAAAGTACTTCCTAATTGCAATATTCTGGTATAGGTTTGGTTGAGGGAGAATTCTTTGCATGGGTACAGTAGGCGATTGTGTTGTATTTACTGTGAAAACATAAAAGTAAAGAACTTAAGGATTCTGAAATTCTTCTAAAAACTGTGGATGGCTTCATTGAAAGTCCTTCCTGACGGCGATATTCCGGTGTAAGTTTGATTGAGCGAGGATTTTTCATTTAGGCGCAATGTACGACAATGTTTCGCATATAATTAGCATAAAAAGTGGAGACTTCAAAGTTCTTAAACTCCTCTGAAATATGTAGATAACCTTTTTTGAAAGGTCCTTCCTAAAGACATTATCTTGTTATAAGCTTAGTTGGGAGAGAATTCTTTGTTTTGGCGTAAATAAGACATATACATTTTGTGGGCAAATGCCTCTGATCCGATTCCTTGTTTCACGTTATTGCTTCGAAAATATTAATTTTGATGTCTGTCCTATCTAATTCGTTAATAAGGATATACGTTTATATGAAAATAATCTAAAAATCATATTTTTTAATATAATCGGCCATCTTCACATGTTAACAATGCTCTGTCAAGTGCCTAACAGAGCTACGATATGTTAAATGATGTGGTTTTGGCTTTTTTCACTAGTTAGCTTCCAAATTTATATTAACGCACATTCATTGAATCGGGCGAAGATGTAATTAATGAAAAAATGTACCCAAAATCTCAACATTGCTTCAAAATGTTCTTCGTTATGATATCTATTCAGTTTTCATTTGGCTGATCTTTTATCTATTTACTGAAGCAATAATGAATGATCCACTTGTTCCACTCTCAACATTGTGTGGAAAATTTGTGTACCTTTCTAAGGCTAGATATTAAACCAACTGGAATTTTGCCACCCACGTAATGTATGCGCATGCAAATTGTGTGAATTGAATTCCGGTAATCTGTTTTTTCCGTCATCTTTCCGTTTATGGCAAAAAGTGAAGGGAAATCTTGACATTCAAAATGAAGCAGTACAATTTATAAAATTTAAAGCGGAATAATGTTTTGAAAAGGTGTAGTAGACAACTTATTTGTCCTCAAGCAAAACAAAAAAAAATACATTTTGCTAAAAAAATTTGCAAGTTACATTTCAACTGAAAATAATTAAGCATAAAGATTGGTCGAATGCCATGGAAATGTATCGCCAGTCTTGCGTCTTCTGTCGACCCTCAAATCTCAACGTATAAAATTGAAAGCTCAGTTGTAGATATCTGCCAGTGGCCAGGGTGCGAGAAGACAACCCA
This sequence comes from Philornis downsi, assembly GCA_019455685.1. Lineage (NCBI taxonomy): Eukaryota > Metazoa > Arthropoda > Insecta > Diptera > Muscidae > Philornis > Philornis downsi. Next base: position 2,590,197 of record JAHXMU010000301.1, on the reverse strand, counting down.
TAACATGCTACTTACCCCATCTGTTACATACCGGATATGACCCTGAATGTCAAGAACCATGGCCAAAGCTATCTGCGGCCTCTTTGCAGGAACTAGCCAAATGCCGTCGAAAAATATAACATCCCTGACAACCACAGAAGAGTAATGACTCATACGACAAAAACCATTCATAAGCTACTACAGCTTCTATAAACAAAAGGAGTTTGACAAATCTTCCTATAAACAGGGTATAGAAGCTCTTGAATATAGCTGGAAAAACTGTATTGAGCTTAAAGGATATTATGTGGAAAATAAAAAAAAATGTTGTCCTAACTACTTTTAGGCTTTCTTTTGTTAGGTCGAGTATAACTTATTTCAAGTACGTATTATTTTCATGCGTATTCGTAAATGAAGTAAAATCTGATCAACTTACTCATTTTGATTGTGTTTTCACCTCAGCATCACAGGCTTTTTTTAGTGTACGGTGATCAATTACTTGACTTTTTTCAAAAACAGCTGTTTCAGTTGTTTAAATAAAAAGGAAATGACTTCTGTTTGTGAAAATCATTTGAAACAGATTTTACCAGATTATTCCGAAATATACAGAATTCCCCTTTAGAATAAAAAATGCTTAAGATTTTATTATCAGTGAATTAAAGTATTAGTTGCGCAACTAATTTCCCGCTGTCTGCCAATAGAAGGCGCCAGCTGTAAGTGCTAGTCGATTCTGTCATAACCTAAACCAAATGCCAAATAATCATCATATTCGGAAATTGTTGATTTTTTCCTTTCAATAGAAGAAAACGGCGGCTGAAACTCATCGAGAGCTTCGAAACGTTAACGGAGATGCTGTTTTAAGTGAAATAACGTGCCGAAATTGGTTCCGTCGCTTTAAAAATGGTGATTTTGATGTTAACGACCGTTCGCATGAAGGAAGGCGAAAAACCTTCAAAGACTTTGAATTGACGGTATTGCTTGATGAAGATCCGTGTCAAGCGCAGGTAAAGCTTGCTTCAATATTAGGAGTTATCCGCCAAGTCATTTGCAAGCGATTGCATGCGTTGGGAATGATTCAAAAGCTTCCTTATGAGTTGAAGCCAAGGGATGATGAGCGTCGTTTTTTCGACTGTAAACAATTGATTCAGCGGCAAAAATCGAAGGGGGTTCTTCATCGTATTGTAATGAGTGATGGAAAATGAATTCATTATAGCAATCCAAAGAAAAGAAAGTCTTGGGTGCTGCCCGGTCATTCTTCTACGTCCTTGACTAGGACGAATATTTGCGCTGCGAAGGTTATGCTCTGTATTTGGTGGTCGATAGGTGGCCGGTGTTATTTACTACGAGCTGTTGAAACCAAGCAAAACCATCACTGGGGATCGATATTGACTTTAATTAATGCGATTGAGCCAAGCTCTGCGCATAAAACGTCCACAATACGCGGAGGAGCACGAAAAAGTGATGCTTCAGCTTGACAACGCTCATATGGCCAAGGCCGATAAAACGTACCTGGAAACTTGAAATGGGAAGCCCTACCAAATTCACTATATTTTCCAGCTTTAGCGCCGTCCGATTATCACTTTCATTCAATGGCACACGGTCTGGCTGACCAGCAGTTCCACACATATGACGACATCAAGGAATGGATGACGAATCAAGATTCGTGGATAGCCTCCTAAAAATGAACAGTTTTGCCGTGACGGAATTCGAGCTTTGCCAGAAAGATGGGAAAAAGTAGTAGGTTGAGATGGGCAATAATTTCAGTGAATCATTTGTGGATATGTTTTCATAATAAAGTTGCAGTTTCATAGAAACAAAACAGCAAAACTTCCATCTGAGACCATTAATAAGCTGAATTATATACAATAAACACTTTAACAATCAAATATTTTTTAATTTATACTTATACTTGCTAATTTTTCCGCTTTTAAAATGAATTCACTTTCAAAATGAACTTAATTTTTGCTTATTTTTAACGTAATTTTAGATAAAGTGGAGAATCACAACACAGTTTTTTTTACTAACCAAAGTGTTTAAATTTTAGCGTACCCAAAATTGGTATCAACCATATCAATTGGCGTCTACTTGCTTTCAGTTAGAATTAGCGTGATTGCGACAAGCAATTGTACTGGCCGTTTCATTATGATTAGAATGCGTGGCTGTCGTGCGCACGATCGTCGGTTCGAACCCCGATGCAACCACCTATCATTCATTGAGCGGCCGTCACCTTGAAATGTCCGATGAATACTTCAAGTATTTTACTGATCAATAAGTCTAGCAAAATGCTTCTCAAACAGACGTTCGGAATTGTCGTTTAACTGTAGGTCCAATTGAAAGAGTCTAAAAATAGAATGCGCGTAATCTGCGTATGACTTATTTTTTAAACCTATTGCAAAGCATTATGCAATTCAAATTTTTTGCTATACATAAGCTTAAAAATATTTAATTCGACATTTTTTTCCAATGTTTCAAACTTACAGTCCATTTACGGCATGATTTCAATAAGCAATGTTAGGCCAAATTCGAAACAACTCCAATAAACCAAAACTTGTAATATACTAAATGTCATTTATTAAAATTACTCCCACGCAACTTGTCAACCATTATTTTTACTATTCTGCAAACCATTCTTGGTGTGTTACCAACTAATGGCCAAAGACAACTTAGAAGCTTATACGGACTAGATTAGATGGACAAACAAAACTTTAAATATGGATTTTATGCGCAAACATATGAATAAATATCAAATGCCAACCGTCAGTTTGGCGTTAAATATCCAAAAATCTTTAGCATCATCATCTTACTCGTTTTAAGAAGTAATAACCTTGTATTGGCTAAGAAACCTGACAAATCTTTTTGAAAACTACAAATTACATCTGAAACCACGCAAACCTTATCATAAAGCAAACTTGTTTACAGATTATAGATGAGCGGAGAAAAAAAACGCATAATAAAAAAAACTGTTGCAATATATAAACTGTGAGTGAATTAAAATGAAGAAACGAAAGTTTACTAAGTTTAAGAATAATATTTCACGGCTTTCTAAATTGCCAAATATAATTGCTATTCAAAAATCTTGGTTCAATGAAAAAGTAGTTCAAATATATTCTATTTCTGGATATTCCAGTTTTCATTGTTGCAGAAAGGATGGTTATGGCGGTACTTCTCTGTACATTAGTAACGGATTGTACTTTAATGTCGAAAATTGTCAAAGCGAAAGTTTTGTTGAATATATTTCAATTACAATTGAAAATTTTCGCATTGATAATAATCCATTAAAAATTATATCAATTTATTGTTCGCAAAAAAGGTTTGGTTCAAGAATTTTTAAATATTATGAAACGAATAATTGGTGTTTGTGCGCAAAAACCTCTTATTGTATTTGGGGATGCAAACATTGATTTATTTCAGAATAATCAATTTCTAGAACTATCAAAATTATTTTTAAATTATGATTGCCATAATTGTCATGAATTGATAACAAGGCCAAGGAGTGACACTTGTATTGGCCATGTTTTTAGCAATTTGGCTGAAAGATTTTCATTGATTCGGTTGAATGTTCAATGACTGATCACAATATAATATGCTGTAAGTTGAAAACCGATTAAAATAATTTGATTAAATGTTAAAGAAATGATAATCCAGAAGAAATAATAAGAATATCAATTCTACCAATATATCAACAGGCAAGTTGAAATTAAGGTTTGAAATAGCACCTTGGTCAAATAAAAACTTACAAACTTTAATTTTATTTAAACAGAAATTGCTGGCTAAACGTCCAAAGTCGAAGAGTAAAAAGTACGATCATTTGTTGAAGAGGTTAGGTAGAGTTATTAAGATTGCCTGTAGATGTTGTCGGAGTAAGTGAAGGCTGTCCCAACAAGAACGCAACATTTAAATTTTAAATAAAATACAGATATTTAAAAAAAATCGTTAAACTTTATTATATCGTAAAGTAGACAGAATGAGGTTATGTATAAAACAACACATCGGGCAAATGGCCGCCGCGGCTTTACTGACACACACGCGACCTCTTAATGAAATTTTTAATGACCGTTTTGCATACATGCTGCGGTATTTCATTAATGCAGCATCCAATTTCCTCTTTTAAGACTTGAGTCGCCATCGGCTTATTCGCGTAAACCATCGACTTCAAAAAACCCCGAATAAAAAAGTCTAATGGTATTAAATCACACGATCTAGGCGGCCAATTCTGGTCTCCAAAACGCTAACTAACACGACCAGGAAATAACTGATGCAGCAATTGAATTGTTTCTCTGGATGTATGACATGTGACGCCATCTTGTTGAAAGCACATTCACTCCACATTCATTTCTTCAATTCTAGGCACGAAAAAACTGGTTATCATGATATGGTATGCCTCATTTTTATAAGAAAAGTTCCAGTGATTTCTCCAGCCCAAAATTCACACCACACAGTGACACGTTGAGGATGCATTTGCTTCTCGTGAATAACTCGAGGATTTTCCTCGCCCCAAATGCGACAATTCTGCCTATTGACGAAGCCATTAAGATGGAAATGGGCCTCGTCACTGAAGATGATTTTATCGGCAAAATCAGCATTTTCATGTTGTCTCTCCAATACCCAATTAACGAACTCCCTTCGCTGTCCATGGTCAGCTGGCTTCAGTTCCTGAGTCAATTGAACTTTGTATGCAAGAAGATGCAAATCTTTCGTCAAAATTCGCTGCATAGTGGATTTGGAGACACCAATTTGCTGAGCTCGGTGTCGAATTGAGGTGGATGGAGTTTGAGCGACATCATCACGTACAGCTGCGACATTTTCGGTCGATCGACCTGGTCGAAGGTGCGTTGTTGTCTTTACATCAGGAACAGACCCAGTTTTGGCAAATTTATCCATTAATCTCTTTACAGTTGACTCTTTTGCAGAACCTTAAAACGCTTCCTATGTAATTGCGTAATAATCCTTAAGAGTATTTTACGAATTCAAAACATGTATGTTTTGATATAATTTAATATACACTCCATGATTTTTTTTTGTCTCTTCTTTCATACATAATTAAACTTTTAATAATATTAAAATTTGTAATTACTTTGTACCCGTTTTTTGCCAACTTGCCTCTAATATGCCTTCGGGACGCTGAGGCCATTCTTATTTGTACATGAATTAATATAAAAAAATCAAAACAAATTTTTAGTTCGCGATTTTAGGATCCTTTTAGATTATCTATAGGTATATCGGCCCTAGCTGAAGTGATACACCGCAAACAGTTTTCAAGAATCGTAGTAACTCTAAATTTTGTTAAAAATTTTGAAAGGGTTCTTCGAAATAAGTCTTACTAAAGTGTGATGGCCCTGCCTACTTTTGTTTTGCTCGTTTAGCGTGCGAATATTGCAATTAAACAGCGAAGCCAAAATTGGCTAAGTTGTGCTTAGTAGTTGATTTTATTTCCCAATTTCGTCTGCTTATATTTAAACATAACGGTATTCATGCATAATATTCATATCCACTCATACATAAATTGAGTGAAATTCATCTTAGGGATGGTATCTAAATGATGGTAAAGTACCATAAAGAGTACAGAACAAAAGGGTAGGCAGGTACACAGATGAACATCTGTTAGCAACATTAGTTTGTGATATCCCACTGTGGAGCACAATCTTTTAAGCCCCGTTTTGAAATATTACTCGTATTTCAGATTGATGAGCAAAGTACAGCATTATTCATTTAGTGATTTTAAAACCGTCGGTCTGGCAGGGCTATCAGCTGTTAAATAGCTGTCATCTGACGTGTTATTTATTTGGTGAAATGTTTGTCGTTTACGAATATGGATCGTTTAATAACCAGAAGAACGCGTAAAAATAGTTAAAACTTACTGCAAAAGTAATGATTTAAACGTGGGCACTTTTCGTGCATTAAGGAGTGATTATGGTCGTCATAGTCGACCTACTGTGCAAGGAATTGGCAAGATTATAACAAAATTAAAACCTACAATGAGTGTGGACTTTCTATTCATCAAATAGCCAGAAAACTAATAGAAGTCGCAAAGTTTTATCGACACATTCACTTGACGCCGAAGGCTATGGAAATAATATGAAAGGTCGAACAGCAGAGCTATTACAGCCGCTGACAAGAGGGCTATTCTGAGATATGCCTCAAATTCACACGACTCTGCTGCCAGATTTAAGGAAAAAGCTGGCGTAAGTGCAAGAGTATCAACGGCAAAAAGAGTTATTTTCAAAGCAGCACACTTGCAACGCTTGAGACTTAAAAAGAACCCATTGCTAGACAATCTGCGTAAGGAACGTCGCCTTAATTTTTGTCGTACGACTATGACGTGTAGAGAGTTGAATAGAATTACATTTTCCGACGAGACAAAAAATTTATTTTAAAGGGTCCTGATAGATATAATTAGTACTTCCACAATCTTCGAAAAGGGGAACACCTACTCTATCGGTTGCACAGCCGGGAAGGTGGAGTTATGGTATGGGGTGCGATCTCTCATTATGGCACAATACAGCTCCAGTTTCTCTCTGCAAAAATGAATGCGACTTCATACAAAGCCGTGCTGGAAAAAGCTTTTCCGGAAGTTAAAAATGTTTTCGGAGACTTGAAATGGAAATTCCAGCATGACAATGCTCCAATCTACACAGCAAGAGTTGTCAAATCATGGATTGAAAGCCAAAATGTTGAGGTTATGAACTGGCCGACTTACTCTCTAGACTTAAACATTATTCAGAACGTCCGTTGAATCGCGGATTTATTGAATTCAACATCCTAAATGGGATTGGAAGAAATTAATAATTTTGAACTGTTCCTTTTTAGATATTTAAAATAAAATAATTCACATATTTATATAACAGTTCTTAGTCTGTAAAAATTTATATGTCCATAGATCTAAATAAATGAAATGAAATGAAATGAAACGAAATGAAATAAAATGAAACGAAATGAAATGAAACGAAATGAAACGAAATGAAATGAAATGAAACGACACGAAACGAAACGAAACGAAATGAAATGAA
>JAHXMU010000301.1:2497813-2583114 GCA_019455685.1 Philornis downsi | reverse complement strand
GAAACGAAACGAAACGAAATGTAATGAAATAAAATGAAGTGAAATGAAATGAAATGAAATTTATGTATTAGATCTGAAAGATAACAAAATGTAGAAAACTTTAAAGATCAAAACTATCATCTTACATGTTTGAATGACGACTAGTTCTGCCTCCAAAATATGTGATATTTTTGAACAAAAAATCAACTGTAGCCTAAAATATTTTTAAATACACAAGATCTTTTTCAAACATGTTTTTGATAAATGCACCAAGCTTTGTCACCAGTTAGTTATCCATAGACCATAAAAATATACAGTAATTTTCCAACAGTTTTTTATAAATCAAACATGATTTCGACAATAGAATGTTTGAACTCCCCAAATCCTATTTAATAAAACTGGAGTTGTGGTTTTGTTTTTCTCGCTAAAGGCTATAAAATGGTAAACGTTTCTGCAGGGATTTCAAATTTATATTTGTACTTCATTGAGACCGCAATTTTTCCAAAATAAAAAACTGATTATCAGGTTCTGGAGTACATTTTCTCTTTCCAAAAATATCATTTTTTCGCGAAGTGTTATTTACTGTAAGCGTGTCCATCTGTGATTAATTTCTAAAAATTATAATAGCTTACAGTAGAAAGGTCGAATCATAGTAAACCCATTAATTAAATAATATTTGTGGAGGTCTCCGCTGTTAACAATGAAACGCCACAACTCAATTATAACACCTTCGACTATTTTTCAACTATAATGTGAAAAAAAACTCTACACTTTTTCGTACCCTCCACGCTATACTCTCGCCATTGTAAGGTCACCACTTCTTATGTTCCCACATGGGTGTCACATCATTTTTCAAGTGATTTCTTTTTCACCACAAAAATAAGAAACGAAAACAATAACAAAGAAATCTATTGCAACACGATGGAAATTTTAAACTACATATCCATATTACCAGTCAAGATCTATGGAGAGAAAAAACTAAAACTGCTCCACCTCCACCATTGGAGCCACAAGACAAAGAAACCCTAAACCACAAACTGGCAAGACAAAGAAACCGTGAAATGGAGACGAAACTTGGTGATCGAGATCGCAACAAATATCAGATTGTAATTTAAAACTTGTAAAATGGATATTTTCGTGTAAAACACTTTTATTTTAGCGGTTATTTAATTAAATTAAATAATAACAGCAGCAGCAACAACAACAAAAACAACAAAAAAGACACCAACAGGCCAAAATGTAATGTTACCGGAAAAGCAACATTAAATAGTCAACAATACCGACCACAACTGCTGTAACAGCAAACTAAATATTACACCAACTATCAGCAACTACAACAAATTTGTACAAAACTGGTCCGTTACCAACGTTTATACGGGCAAAAAATTTTCACAGTATGAGACGGTAGTATTATGACTTCTTCTAACAGAATGCTCTTTTAATTGAAGATCTTGCAATAGTCTATATTATTGAATTTTATTTCGAAGAATCGGCCATTAGAGTTTTCGAATTACACCACGGAGCGATGGTTAGCTGGTACACGCGACTATCGTTCACATGATCACACGTCCAATCCCTGATGCAGCCACCTATCATTTGAGCGGCAACCTATCCACCAATCAGTATGAGATTGTAGTATTATGACTTCTTCTGACAGAATGTTTTTTATATATATTTTTGAAATTTATTTCGAAGAATCAGCCATTAGAGTTTTCGAATGACAACACGGAGTGACGGTTAGTTAGTACTCACGACTATTATTCACAGGATGGCACGTCCAATCCCCGATGCACCCACGTATCATTTGAGCGGCGGTCATCTCGATGTGTCTGATGAACACTTCGAGTAGTCGATTAATCAACAATTCTGATAAATACTTCTCAAACTGCGACATTCAGAATCGTCATTAAACTGTATATCCCATTGAGAGAGCCTAAAAATTGTATACGCGTAAGTTCATTGAATTTGAGAAGCTCTTCCCTGTCTCGTTCATAGGAATACAAGCAAAACTTCATATAAAAAAAAATAATGGCCGTAGATTTGAAGCCAAATTTTTCCAAATTTTTTTTTTTTGTTTCCAACACTGAAATTTTTGCGTCATTGTTCATCATTGCATTTGTAAACTTGTGAAATGAAATGGTAACAAGAAAACACCATTTTACAATTTTGCAAATATATTATCGACAAAAATAGTCGAATTGACATATAGATGGTGCCAGTAGTTTGAAAAAAATTATTTTGGAGAAAAGTAGCACCTTTGCAAAACATATGAGTATAGTTTTAAGGCGCCACGTTGTTTGGTATTTTTATTTGAGCCATCAAAAGTAAACGATTTCAGTGAATTTGTAAACATGGAAAAAATTGGGCACCAATTAACGTTCAGGTGATGAAATTATGAAAAAGGCAGCATTTGACGAAAAAAAAGTGTTTTTTCATCAACAAAATGCGCCAGTTCACGCATCTACTATTGTGATGGCCAAAATTAATGAATTAAAGTTAAAATTTTTCGAATCGAGTTTGCCATTTCTTACCATAAACAGGGTATCGAAGCTCGAATATGGCTGGAAAAAGTATACCGGGCTAATACGAGATTATGTTGAAAAATAAAGAAATTGTTTCCCAGTTTGGTTGTGTCTTCTTTATTAGGTCGACTTGTTTTGGGACCGCTCCAGTATACTAAAGTTGCTCAGCACCAATACAAATTGGTGGAGAAGAGAGCAATCTTGTTACACGGTCAGCCATCAAAAAAAGTCGTCCATTGTTCTTTGGAGATCTAGCCTAGTCTAGAAAAGACTAAAATTAATTTTGAAATTTTAAAACTGCAAAACTTTGGGAACTTTTTTCCAAACTGGGTTAAATGAACATACGGCAAGACATACAATTAAAATATTTTTTGTGAATTTTACCTAGCTTACTGATTATATTAGGTAAGTGTCGAGATCAGTTTTGAACTCATAGTGACGATCTATTTAAATAAGCATATTCGCAAAATATCACAATTGTTCATCCCAATACTGTTCTCAAGACAAAAACAAAAATTCTCAATAATTTAACACCAACGATGGATGTCAATTGAAAGTTCCACCAGGCCGGAGAAGGAGGGTATTAAGTTTCTGCTTCTGATAGCTATCTGCTAGCAGATTCTTGTTCCAACGAAACAGAGTTGGTTTCTTTTTAGCCAACACAAACTCTCGGCCCAGCCATGATGTGTCTTTAGCAACAGCAACGCCAGTCAGATCATAGCTAGCCTGGCTGTATGCATGATTGCTTCTCGTTGGCTGGCTGTCGTTGGTTGGTGGCGAGAGTGAAAGGAAGTTGACCTTTAAAACTGTTTTAAGAGTACAGCATTTAAATAAATCTATGAAAAAAAAAACGGCAACAAAATATCATTTCGTTATAACTAAAAGTGAAAAACATCAGCATCACGCAAATCGTATAACGATAAAGTTGCACCAAGCGACATTCACAACGACGGCAACGACATTTTATACCCAAGATTCGAATGTAGTTTTTTGTTTTCTTCTCTTTAGGTGGACTACGACTGCTCATAAAACCCAATGCACTGAGAGGTGGCTGTGAGGAGACAACAACTTAACTGCAAATGGGCAAATAACAATTGCAATTTTGCGTCGAACCTTGTTGATGCTAGTTGTGGCGTCACCTCTCTATGGATTTGTGAAAATCTATTAGTCAGTGTCCGGTTTTAGATGGCTATCGGGTAGGGTGATAATCAAAAGTAAAGTAATGCGGAAAGTAGTTAAAATACTAAATGTTAGGAGCTGAAGTCGCTTTTTTGGAAGAAAATAGTTGAATAACGTTTATTAAGAAAGTTTCCTGAGCGAATGTCGTGAATTAAGAACTGCTACATGTGGGCTCCATAGTATGAGCCCATCATTTAGGTTTCGGTTCCCGACATCAACCAAGCCTGCGTAAGGAGAATACAACACTTGGCTCAGTTATCACAAAGAATAAAACAATCGATTTATGTAGGATTTTCGAATCATATACACCGATTGTATATACTAAATATAGGGTTATCCACAAAGTGAAATAAAACACACATAAAGCTATGATTTCGATGTAACTTTATTTCATTATAATGCTTGGACCTTGCCATTATGTATGAAATACAACGTCATTTAAATGACCGCCTGTAGATTGGTTGCAACAGTGGATCCTTTTGAGTTAATTTCCGAAAAAATGTGGTCCAATATGGTCCACCTCCAGACTAAACAGAGCGCCAAACAGTGCTTTTTCCACTTCTGGGTTCTCCGACCTCATATGAGACAATTTTGCTTGTTGATGTGACGTGACCGAGTGAGAAATGAGCTTAATCGCTGAAGAAAATTTTGTTTGATTGAAAGACCATGTCTGAATCAGCGTTTTGTAGTAAATTTTAACTACGTTTACCTGTTCTTTGGTTGTTTCACACATGAAACTGCATACGAGTATGTAAGAATGAAACGTGAGAATAGTCAATAGCAGATTCAGATGCGGATCGGCAGATTTGTGCATCCCGCCAGATAGAAGGCAGACTCGGTGAAGGCAAACATACATTTTCTGTGGATACAGCATTGTTCCGGGGGACTTGAAGCCAAAAATAGAAAACAAAATTTTTTTGCATCTCAAGAATAAGAATGAGAGGGATTCCCATATTACTCACCTACTCGAAATGTTCGTCAGACACATCGAGGTAATCGCTGCACACAACGATAGCTGGCTGTATGCGAAATTGAAGACTGCCGCAGCTGCGGCAGTATAACTAAGAGGACTGTCACAGTGGTCAAACAGTGGTTGTGGTCACAGTGTGGTCCTCAACATGGTGCCTGACATAACAGCCACTACTGACTACACTCTGGCTGAACCAATGTTCGACAAGAAGTACCATATACTTATACCAGATAGAGATACATGGAAATGTAGAACTCTTGGTATAAGACTGTATGTCGACTTCTACAGTGACGGCTCAAAATTAAATGATCGGGTAGGTTTCGGGGTCTACTCTAAAGACCTGGGGCTAAGCATAGCAAGAAGGCTACCTGATCACTGTAGTGTTTATCAGGAAAAAATTTTCGCCATTAAGGAAGTGGCAGAATGGCTGAGATATAACATCCTCACCACGGTGGGGATTAACATATTCTCAGACAGTCAAGCTGCCATTAGATCCCTGGATTCTGTCTTCCTGAATTCAACATCAGCCTTGAATTGCCGCAGATCTCTTAACGAGATGGTTCAACATTTCAACATTCACACTATGTGGGTGCCGGACCACAGGGACATACCAAGAAAGTGCTGAGCAGACGAATTGGCAAGACTAGGGACAACCTTACAGACTCCAGCCGAGTTGAAGTCCGTGGGCATGCCTCTAGCCACTTGCAAGCTCCTACTGTGGGATGGAGCATATTTAGCAGCAAATAGTAGGTGGGCGTCTGTCCGGGGATGTGATCAATCCAGACGGATGTGGCCTCGCCTAGACCTAAAGGGTTTACACACAGTGCTGTCGCTATCAAGACGGGACACTGTCTGATTGGAAGACATGCAGTGAGATTGAAGCTTGCGTCTAGTGACTTCTGCAGGAGTTGTAGGGATGAAGAGGAGGAGAAGTCCATAGATCATCTTCTCTGCAATTGCCCCGCCCTGACGAACAAGCTGGGATCAACACGTTGCTCTTATTTCTTCAGGGACCTGGGAAATTTGGACGATATAGATATTGTCCCACTTAAGAGCTTAGGATGGTTCAATGGGCGAAATCAGGGACTTCTTTATCTCTAGTTTCCGTGGCATCACAATAGACTACACAGTCTATGTGAGTCTGTCTATTCAGACTGCCACACTGACCTAACCTAACCTAACCTATGCGGAATTGAACCCACGGTCATGCGAATGGTAGTCGCGTACACAAAACATCTTGCCACGGTCGGTCAAAGCTATATTGGAAAGGCTTTAACATCCCTCAATTTTTTCAGTTTACATTTGGAAAATACGGTCTACATTGCTCCACCTCCATCGACGGACTGGCTTCCTTTGCGGCGGCTCGGAGCATGATGGCAAGTGCTGTCAGATTTCTACATAAAGATATTCACCACACAGATTGACTATCTCTCTTTATCGTAACACCTGAAATCAGTTTCCTCATGTTGCAATAGTTGGAGAAGGTATGCTTTAAGGCAATCGATGTACGAGTATGTGTGGTATAAATACTAAATATTACACCAATTAGCAAATGAAGTTCAACATCGCTGAGCTATAATATATAGCCCCGAGGTAGTCACAGCCTAGTTTAGCAAATATTCTCAACTACCACAAAACTCCCTTAATACACAATAGCAACATATTGCACAATTGATGACAATTGCAGCAAAATTAGAAAAGTATGAAAAGTCGAACTTAAGTAAGCCGTTGAACGTCACAAACGAAGCTGCATTATAATAGCCATTTGCTTCTGCTTATGAGGGAGACATCATCTTATGCTTATGAGGGAGACGTAACTGATTGAAAGCTTCAAGATATTACTACAGCCTTTTCCAGCATTAAAAAGGAATCGCCAATACAGGTTCTGCCTTTAAAGAACTACAAAACCAGATTATTTCTTTCAACGCGTAAAGAGTCCGATCACGTTATGTTCCTCGGATGGGCCAAAATCGAAAAGCCTTCCATATTGAATTCAATAGGCGACATAAAAACGGGCACGATCAAAATTCCGTTGGAAAGACCAGACTTTAGAAACACTGCGACGAGCTTAAAAATGAGCACAGAAAACCGAATTCTCTTTTTTAACAGGGTCGTGAAATAGATACACATTTTTACTGCAATCGGTGACGTTCTATTCTACTAGTGGAAAGAAATTGTTATTCAAAATGTGGTACTGGATTCATTCGAATAGTTAATCAACAAAGACTAACCGGTTAATGGATTAATACTTTAATGTTAACCCTATTGAGACCTTAATATTAAACCCTCCAATATCGAGTACTCTTAACAATCAATGTTCTGTACATTCGTTTTATGATCTGTTGAACACCAATAAGCTTACTGCGGCTTAGGCTTAAGCTAAGTTGTTCGGTGAATCCTTTGCAAGATCTCGGGTGCGTTTAAGTTGCGACAAACATGTTGTTTTATACAAGGTTATCCATTTCTCGGTTCCAAAAGTAACGTTAAATAAAAAACATAAATAAAGATATGATTTCGATGAGACTTTCATTTCATAATAATACTATCTATTTGCTGATGTCCATCTTTAACTCGTGCTCAAACAATACTGATCATTAAACTGTCTGAGTAGTTTCTTTCTTTTTTGCAAATTAAATTTTATCTTTCTAGCGCTATCTATTGGAGAAATAATGAATTGTTTTACTATACCTTATATAAATTGGAGACTACACAAAATAACACAACAATGTTTTGGACTGGAGCAACCAAATATCTTTCTTAGAGTAATTTGATGGACTGAATTGGAATCTGTAATTGGATTTTCGCTATCACGTCAATAAAAAAATGTTTTTATTCGTTTTCTTACGTAAAAAATCATTAGTTTATTTAAAAATTTATGAATTTTCAAAAGTGAATGGCGTCGTTTACATTTTTTTGGTTCGGTTTCACGTATTAGAGTCCAGCAATAGTCTCCCAGCATGCTCGATAATTTCTTTCAATTTTCATTAAATCTTTGGGAGGGCTTGTTCGTCGCTCACCGCACTTAGGTTTTGTGGAAAAAAATCTAAATGCGAGTGAAGAAAATGCATTTTGGATGGCTTCTAATCCGTGATAATTTTTCAATAATTCAGCCGCAATTTGTCTGTAGTTTTCACTCTTATTGTTTCCAAGAAAACTGTTCACGATATTCTTGAAAGATTTACAGGCTGCACATTCTTTCTCTAATAAACACTGTGAAAAATTGTCATTATCTTCCTAATCTAAGGACCAAAACAAATATGCCTTCTTTGATTTTAGCATATGAAATTTTAGGCAAACCCGCTAAGAAATATTTAAATGCTGTACCATCTTTGTCCAGAGCCTCGACAAAGTTCTTAAAAAAGGCACAATTTTATGTGCAGCGGCGGAAGAAGAATGTCATTTGGATCAATTAATGGTTTATTTGAAATGTTTTGTTTTTCTGGTGAATACTTAATTCATTTGGATCAATCTATTCGCGACTATCCCATAGACAAAGAAAACAACAATATTTTGCAAAACCTCCTTGCATACCAGTCAACAAATCAATGACCTGAAACAGATTAGTTTATTATTAGTATTATATTATTATATTTATTATTTACGATGGTCACCGATGGACACCTTAAGGTCACTACAGATCTTTCATTTATTGTCGTCGTATTTGAGTAATGCGAAAATTTCAGTCGTTGATTCATAATTGGTACGGAGGCTTTTCATTCCCACTATGGAAAAGAAGGGCCTCTAAACTGTACTTAGAGCCATCAATAAATAATCTCCATTCAGTTTCGTCAAATGGCTGGTTAATTTATTGAAGTAAACCACTAAAATCGGAACTGTATAGAATAGAGTGTTGCTTTTCAAAATATGCAGCCAAGCTTCTATCTCTATAGATTGATTCTTTTGTCCCAACTGCAAGATGCTTTCACTGCTGCAGGCGTGAAGCTAGTAATTCTGTGTCTTGCTTCGTTAAAGGTAAATTCCGAATTAGATCATTCAGCTCAGTTGGAGTCACTGAATGGCGTTCATCATCAGCCTGATACAAACTACAACTGTTGGTGGAAGACGTTTTGGATTTACTGCTCGCAGCATTGGGAATGGCCGGTAATGGATTACTTGGTAGGCGTTGAACTGGTTTAGAAACCGATGGGATATTCGCGGTTTTTCATACTGAATCCAGCAACTTTTGTTAAACAGAAATAACAGTCGGTTTGATGGTTGCTTGACTCTCTCCATAGTACTGGAATTGAAAAATCGAAATAGGTTTTCTTGCCATTTGACCAATTGTATAAAACAGTTCTGCAACTATTGCAAAACATTGTCGGTGTCCACGGTTTGTTCAAGTTTCTAAAAGCAAACCGAAAATAATGTAAATATGCATGTTTTATTGATTCTGATATTGCATATCCTTTTTTTCCTACCAAATACGAGCGTTCACCACACACGAAGCAAAAATAGATTAAATCAGTAACACACGACCTCCCTGACATTTAAGCATGTGCAATGTGGGCTTCTGTCAAATTAATAATTGTGAAATTGTAGTGTCATTGTAGTGTTGACTGTTTTACAGCACAATTTTTATGCCAGATTCGAATTCAGCGCACCCAGATTAGTTAAAAAACATGATTCGTTTCTGCAGTCAATTTTTTCCCCAAATTTATCAACTTTATATTTTCCATACATAAACTAAAAGAAAATTTTGTTATCCTATCGAAACACTTACTTTCCGAAATCTCTGTATAATCATCAATGCAGTCACACAAAACATATCTGTTGTATTGGAGATTGCCCATGTCAATTGCCGTTTATACGTAGTAGAGTATTAAAAGCTTTTCAATTGATTTTTGTGGTCCACATCGGAGTTAAGTTTGTTTTCACACTTTGTATAACCCCAACAATGCGTAACGCATTTAATTGTCAATTTAAACTTGGCGCACTGGTGGTGGCTGGCTAGTTTGCGACTGTTGTTGTTGTGTTTTTTTTTCGTAACTTTTTTACCATTTTCATGATCATTAAACCATTAAACAGCAACCAACGCCACCACCGGATTCGCTATGCCCACATCTGTAACGAGACAATCATCAATCGATGATTGTTTTGACCACAAACATTTGATGTTACGCAGTTACCTTGACTTACAAACAAGACAGGTCGTCCGTCAATACAGGAGACTGGCAGGGAGGCAGGCAGAGGCAGAAGCCTGAGCGTTAAGACGAGTGGTTCCCCAGCAAGTACTGGCTGCTAAGAGTACAAGTTTGGGGATTTTCATTAAATGCTCGTAACTGTGCAATAGTAAACTTGTTGCAGTCGTTACAGTTAGAAGGCAGCATCGTCATCATCTTTCCTAGTCATTAATGCAACAACTACACCTGGTCTGTATGTGACTGAACATATGTTTGTAGTGTGTACAGGCAATTTGGTTACATGTTTGTGAACATACGGGTATATACAATGTACGAGTATATATACATTCAATCCGTTTATATATTTACTTATATACTCGTTCAGATACTTCTATGTTCATGACTTCATTTGTTTATTACGTTCATTGCGTTCCTCTCGTACTCGTACGTATGAACAAACATATATCCGGTGCAATTGTGCCATGGAAACAGATCAAAAGATTACTGTCACAGCACTATAGTCGTTGAAGCTTATGAATTACGAGGGCCGTTTGAAATGATGTTAATCAGATGTTTGAAGGCTTTTACACAAAATCTTTTTAAATAGTAAAGTTGTTAGATGTATTGTTTATTTTTTGTTTATTATTTGTTCATTATTATTGGATTTTGTTTTTCGCTGATTTTTTTATGGGTTTATTGATTACAGCCAGATTTGATATTGCAGAATACTCATCAAACGAATAGATAACTGCATGTCGAGACTTTTAGTAAGATAGAGTTATTCATTTTTCGGTTTCAAGTAAAGTTAAAACAAAACCCACATAAAGCTATGATTTCGATAAAACTTTTACATATTTCATTATAATTCATGGACCTTGCCATTATGTACGAAATATAGGGTGATTTTTTAAGATTTAAGTTTTTCAGGTTGGCAGCACTGGTTGGTAATGGCGTCCAAACGTCATCTGTCAAAATGAAAAGTGTACAGTATACTCTGCCATTTCATCATGGAAAGACTAACAAACGAGCAACGATTGCAAACCGTTGAAATTTATTACCAAAATTCGTGCTCTGTGACAAATGTGCATCGTTTGAGACGACCATTTTATGGTCGTCGTAATCGACCTGCTGTATCAACAATTCGTGATTGTTATCTCCAAATTTCGCACCAAATTTACTTTGTTGGGCATAAAACCATCAACTCGCATGCGTAGAGTGCGCACCGAAGAAAATATTGCAGCCGTAGCGACCAGCTTTAATGTCGATCGTGAAATGTCAATTCGTCGCCGTTCTCAGCGATTGGGCATGTGTTACTCAACCACAAGGAATTTTTTGTTTTTTTTTTTTTTGATAACCCAGTCGCATTATGCATTATGCAACGCGAAATATAGATTACTAAAGCCGTCTACTAGAAAAATAAATAATGAATTTCTTTTTACTATTCTTTTCTACAATACAAAATGTCAGACGTTTTTTTTTAATCTCATTACGTCAGTATCAACTAGAAACAGACTGATAAACAGGACCATTTACCACTGAGTTGTCATGATCTTGCTTCTAGAAAAAAATATTAATACGATTATCTTATACAGGGTGACGCACTAATTGTGCTACAATAACAAACTCAAGAAAGGTTTTTTTTATTCTATGTATTTTATTTACTTTTTTTTATTATATAGAAAATTTAATTTTATTTTATAAATCTATTTAGTTTTAAAAATGAAAGGGCGTAAATGACCTCCATGTTCATTCACGTATAAGCGTCACTTGATCAGAAAATGATTCATTGCGTCCAGAAAGGTCAAAGTCGGCATTGTCTCAATTATTGTTTTAATGGACTGCTTCAATTCAGTCAAATTCCTTGGTTTCGTTTTGTACACCTCTTACTTGACATAACCCCTGGCGCAATGAAATTAGGTGACCTTAGGGCCCAGCGGAAAGTGCAGTTTCTGGATATTAATTTGTTTGGGACTTTTCATTGGAGCTTCGCCATAACCGGTCTGGCTATGTGTGCAGTTGGTCCATCTTGCTAAAACTAAATGCTGTTGAAAGGGATTTGTCATTGGCGCAGTTTTGATATAAAAAACTCTTTCCAATTCTTTAAATAACGGTCCACATTGACACTGATACTGTGTAGCGTGACTTGTGCGTCATCCTGTATTAATACATTCCACACAAGCCCTTAACCTTGCGATAGTTTGTAACATAGGAACAATTTTTGCTTGCTGATTGCAAATTTGCTGTTCTCTGTATTTCTTGTAATGAATTTATGGCATGAAAACTGAAAATTAAATTATCTAAATATTTTGAATGAAAGCAACAAAATTTTCATTAGTTTTTAAGTATATTATAATTCCAATTCACACTATCCTATACTCGTACATGAAGTTACGATATTTTAGACAGAAATTTAAATTTGTGCTTAGATCTACGCTTCAGGGACTTTTAATTAAGTGAAATTAATTTAGTTCTAGGGGAATGAAGAACGTTCAAAGTTAGGCCCTCTCACTCACTTGGGAGTAACCAGATCCCTTTGTAGAATTTCCCAAGCAGCTCACGACTACCGAGCTTCGAAGCGCTTGGAATTATTTTCGGGCGGCCAGTAATAGATAAAGATATCTATTTCAGTCGCCACCTAAGAAGAAGAAGAAGAACTTAGTTCAAAAAATAATGACTTTAATTTATACTTTTTTTGGAAGTCGATAATAAATCAACTATCAAATACATCACATATTCAGTCCCTTGAAAAGTCGCCTCTGAAAAATTGACTCTTCAAAAAAAGGTGCTTTTCCTAACATTTGTTTCCCAAATGAATGCAGTTTTATGCCCTCCCCAAATGTTTATACAATGACAGACAATGCAATCATTCTTTATATAAAATCAAGAAAAAACTTCTACTTTTCTTCCAAATATTCCAAAACATCTACCGCTTAATCCACAAAGCAGACCGTAATAACACATCCCACACAACTTCAAAATAATAAACTAACTACTTATTTTAACAACATTTTATTTTCATATGCTATTCAGTTGTCCTCCACCCATTTAATGGCCCACTATTCACCCCGGGGAAAACAGACAACAGCAACTCGGTACAGCCATGAAGAAATCATAGGGCAACACAGTGCATTAACCCACGGCACAGGGCAATTTCAGGCTCAACATTATCTCATAAATAAGTTTAATTGTTGCATATTTCCTCCATCTTCAACGTCTGCGCCCTGGCCGGAGTTAACTTTTTGCATAAGAAATTATACAGTTGTCATTGTGAGTTTACCATGAGAGAAGCTGGGCTACACCGTACCGAACGGGGCCAGAGAGGAGTTCATCTGTGTTGGGCTGTGCTGTTCTATGTTAAAGATGTCAAGTACTGAATTATTTCATGACATATAAATTTCACGCTTTTGTGTGAAATGGAAAAGGAAGGCAGAGCAAGCAAAATATGGAGAATTAAGTATTTAAGAGGGATCTACAGTTGGTCACAATGGCTTATAGGATAAGTGACTTAAATATGATGGACAAAAAAACTTTGTAAAAACGAAGAATGGAAGAGATGGTTCCAGTTAACTTCGTGGCTGTAGCTGCATATAGTGCTAGTATTTGTGCCACCGCAAATAATAATTAGCGTTGAGATTTTGTCGCTTTTTCTTAAAAATGTCGCACCTAAGTTTGAGAGAGATTTTGGTCTAGCGTTTGGTCTACAGTTTCGAAGCAAAGCTTCTAGTTTATTGTCGAAGACTTTTTTTGCGGAAGAGCTTAACTCGTACATCAACTTCAATTTATTCCTGATAGAGAGAGACTCCTCGTTAATGGGGTTCCTTGGGTCTTGGTGAATAGACTGAATAGACCTGGAAACTGCAAAAAAAAGGAGTGACAGTTTAATGGCCGAGTTTCTGAAATTTGCAAAAAGGAAAAAAGGCAGGTGTGGAAGAAAAATTGCGGTAGGTGAACTCGGATGTCGTAATTTTAATGATCAAAATCTAAAAATTTAGAAGGGAAATGGAAGGAGCAGAAGAAAAATAGACATAATGCACGTGAGAGTTTGTGGCACTACATTCACAGCATCCGTGAGAAAAATAAACCATTGCCTTCTGCTAGCTTAAGCTCCTCTTCCTACATTTTCCCAACCACTTGTCTCCCACATCTTTATTTATACACAAATCAGAACAACATTTAATTCTATTGGACTATCTGAATTTGAATTTGAATTTCTTGCTTTTTAATAACATTTAAGTACTTAAACAAAACACTACTACGACTTTAAGTGGCAAAGTAACGGGTTATCCATTTTTCGGTTTCGAAAGTAAATTTAACTAAAACGCACATAAAGCTATAATTTCGATGAAACCTTTATTTCATTATAACACTTGGACCTTGCTATTGCGTACGAAATACAATGTAATCTAAATAACCACTTTTTAAGGTAGTTTTCGACCACTTTTTGGCACATTTCGGGTGGTATTTCGGCGATAACTTAACGAATGTTGGTTTACAATTGCTCCAACGTTATCCACGTAAAAACGGTATTTGACGTAGCTCCACCAAAAAAAGGTCTAACGGCGACAAACCGCATGATCTCGGTGGCCAATTGACGTCGCCAAAACGTGAAATTGCGCTTTCTGGAAACTTCTCATGCAACAACGCCAAAATCGGCAATGCCATGTGGCTCGTAGTAGCTTCTTGTTAAAACCACACACCTTCCAGTTCATAATATTCAATTGGAGACCAAAAAAATCGATAATCATAATCTGCGCTAAACATTCACTTTTTCCGAATGCAATGGCTTTTCTACAATCACCTCTGGGTTCTTCGAGCCTCATATGCGATCATTTTGCTTGTTGACGTAACCACCGAGTGAGAGCTGCATCGCTGAATTAAATTTTATTCAATTAAAAGCCCACGTTTGAATCACCACTTTTGTAGTGAGTTTTAACTATTTTAACGCGTTCTTCGTTTGTTAAGCGATCCACATTTGCAAATGGCAAGCAAATAACACTTCAAATGAGAAGTATTTAACAGCTGACAGCATTGCTAGACCGGTGGTTTTGAAAGCACTAAATGGATAACGTTAATTGCGAGAACCGTAACGGGTAGTTAAAATGTGGTATTTTGAGATATTAACAGTTTTACAGAAAAATTAAATTTTGTGAATTTGTAACAAATTTTCAAATTTACTCTTTCAACAACACATTATTAAGAAATAAAAATTATTTTCCACATATACTTATTAAGCTATGAAAAATCGAAACAAATTCAGCACATTATTTTAAAACTATTAAACCTAAAGGTAGGGTGTCCTCATTGCACCATACTTAAAGGATACCACCATTTTCGTAGACTGTTTCAAAGTGGCTAACGATGATTATTACTAAAGCGTTTTAATTTGTTGCCAGAGATATGATGATAAACTAGAACAGTAGCAGGAGAAAGGAAATGGAGAAAAAAACATATGAAATTTATATCAACTTCAAAGGAAAGAAAGCAATCATGAAATACATAAAAGCTTCCAGGTAATTTAATGTGAAAGTCTTTATGATGTATTCTATTAATAATAAATTACTATCCTCGGAGGGACGGCGAAGAATGAGAAATGCGCAAATATCTGTCGATAAATCCAAATATTCTATCACAGGGATAGTTATGGTATTAGAAACGTACTTATTTACTTCGGCAACCAATTGCATCCTCATCGAGTTTTTAACTGCACATATAGTAAAGAATTACAGGAAATGCAATTTTCAGCGCTTCCTCTGTAATTAGTTACTTCGCCAATATTTGATGTGATTTTTAGAACTTGATTCTTAAATTAATTCGGGTATAATTTTTACTTAGAATGAAAAAGTTGTTTACTATGATTTTAGTGGTATTTCCATAAAGTTTAAAGTTTTCGAAAGCAACGGCAAAGCTAATGAATACAACTTTCATCATCTGGTTTTTTTTTCTTTCTTTTGTTTTCTTAAGAAAATGGCGGGAAGTTTTAGTGACGCTATAGAAGTTTTGAACAGTTATTTAGAATGTTTATCCTATTTTCTAGCATAGATCTTCCCTATCCCAATTCCAAATCCAAATCATCACCAAAACTTCTAGCCATTTTTTAAAAGTCTTCATATACAATTCCATGTACTTAAACGGCATGAATTGATTTCTGCAGTCAGCAGGACAAACGAATTGAATTTGGTAAATGGAATCACAGCCAATTTAAAATATTCTATACTTCTATGACCTCGGGGGGTTCATTAATAATACAGACTCAAATGCTATTAGTATGAAACATTAAATTCTACAGGTAACACCCATTTAACGGATAATTGTGTGGTAGTTTATGGAAATGCAGTTTTAAACTGTGTTCAAAGGATTCAGTCGTGAAGTTATGTGGATATTTCTTAGACATCGAGATCGAGACATATGATATAACACATCATTCCAGTGTTTCTGGATTGTTTATCTGAATGCAAAAGATACATTCAAAAAAACTAAATGTTTTCGCAATTCCACATATGCATGGGTTATCCATTTAGACCGTCAGTCTGACAAGGCTGCCAGCTGTTAAATACCTGTTCGCTCAACAATCGAAGAATGCGTAAAAATAGTTAAAAATTACTAAAGGGTATCCCAACAAGAACGCAAGATTTGAATTTTAAATAAAACACAGATATTTGAAGAAAAAATCGTAAACTTTATTATATCGTAAAGTAGACAGAATGAGGTTATGTATGGAACAACACATCGGGCAGATGGTCCCTGCGGCTTTGCTGGCACACACGCGACCTCTTAATGAAATTTTCAATGTCCGTTTTGCACAAATGCTGTGGTATTTCATTAATGCAACGTCGGCTTATTCGCGTAAACCATCGACTTCGAAAAACCACAAAAAAAAGGCTAATGGTGTTAAATTGCACGATCTAGGCGGCCAATTCTGGTCTCCAAAACGCGAAATAACACGACCGGGAAATGACTGATGGAGCAATTGAATTGTTGATCTGGCTGTATGACATGTGGCGCCGTCTTGTTGAAACCACATGCCCTCCACATTTCATTTCTTCAATTCTAGGCACGAAAAAACTGATTATCATTTCACGATACCGAACACCATTGACTGTTTGCGCTTGACATGTCTCATTTTCATAAAAAAAGGTCCTATGATTCCTCCAGCCCAAAATCCACACCACACAGTGACACGTTGAGGATGCATCTGCTTCTCGTGAATCACTCCAGGATTTTCCTCACCCCAAATGCGACAATTCTGCCTATTGACGAAGCCATCAAGATGGAAATGGGCCTCGTCACGGAAAATGATTTTATCGGCAAAATCAGAATTTTCATGTTGTCTCTCCAATATCCAATTAACAAACTCCCTTCGCTGTCCATGGTCAGCTGGCTTCAGTTCCTGAGTCAATTGAACTTTGTATGCAAGAAGATGCAAATCTTTTGTCAAAATTCGCTGCATAGTGGATTTGGAGACACCAATTTGCTGAACTCGGTGTCGAATTGAGGTGGATGGAGTTTGAGCGACATCATCACGTACAGCTGCGACATTTTCGGTCGATCGAACTGGTCGAAGGCGCGTTGTTGTCTTTACATCATTAACAGACCCAGTTTTGGCAAATTTATCCATTAATCTCTTTACAGTTGACTCTTTTGGAGCATTATTGTGACCCCAAAATGGTCGCAATTTGCGAACTATAGCCGCAAAACTTTCACCATTTTGGTAAAACAATTTCACAATGAGAATGCGTTGTTCGTTCATGTATCGCTCCATTTTTACTAACCTCGTACCTTATACTAGCAAACAATAACAATTGTTCAAATGTCAAACAATGACACTTGGAATGGCGCCAAATTTAAATCTTGCGTTCTTGTTGGGATACCCTTTACAAAAGTGGAGATTTAATTAAACAAAAAGTTCTTCAGCGATGAAGCTCATTTAGTCGTTCGTCAACATGCAAAATTGTCGCGTATTGGACTCGGAGAACCCAAAAGTGATTGTAGAAAGGTCATTGCATACGGAAAAAGTGATTGCAATTGAAAAATGCCTGAAAAAAATTTAAAATGAAAATAACGCCAGAAGTCCGTCAAGATTATGCACTGCTGCAACCAATCCAGAGGCGGTCATTTAAATGACATTGTATTTCGTACGTAATGACAAAGTCCAAATATTATAATGATATAAAAGTTTCACCGAAATCATAGCTTTATACTGTGTTTTATTTAACTTAACTTTTGAAACCGAAAAATGGATAACCAACCCCATACTTTTGTGCATCCGGCCATCAAAAGCAGATTTGAAAACGCAGTCGACGAAAATCTGGAATTAAAATAATAAGATCAACAGTTTTTCCTAAATGTTGTAAATTATCCGACAAGGTTTATTTGAGACCTCTAAGGTTTAACAATGGGAGAAACTTTGCTCTGATAAAAGTCTTTCAGATCGGACAGAACAGGACACTCAACAACACAATATAAACAATATCGTGATTGTCGACGCAAATATTTAGAACGGATATTTTAAGACAGGACTCAGTAAAAACAGAATACCCAGGGAAGGTACAAAATATCCGCAGATCGTTGCCCAGAATTGGTCACGATAATCATTGATGGATTTTGCAAGAGCTTGTCATATGGGGGATCCTGTTGTTTTTGACATTTTTTCGTTGTCTTTTCCTCCATATCTTCTAAAGAAATGCAAAATGTTACGATCATTCTTACAAAAATGTTCTTCTTTTAATTAAAATTCATTCATAAGTCTCTTTGGTGTGCTTAAAAAAGCTTCTCGAGAAGCGGAAATATGCTCTAATAGCATTTGCGAAAGCTGCTAAAATACTATTGGAATGACTGGCAATTTGTTTGCAGGGGACTTAATATAGATTCCAAGCAACAGTTATAGATCCGCCGTAGGAACAAACTGTCTGTTTATAGGACAATGTTCTTAAACCGAAGTCATTCTATTCTGATGTCTTTGTTTCGGTTTTAAGTTAGACAGGGTATCTTATCGTCGATAATTGGCGTGATTATTTCTCTGCCCTTCCATTCAGAACTAACGACTTATTGTATATTAAGTTAAGTGGAAGCCCGACTTTCCATATTATCGGGCTTCCACTCTTCTCATAATCATTCTCCAACCTAAGGAAATGATTGATCTCCTTTTTCTTTCTTCCCTCGCCCTCGTATCACACTCGGCTTCCGCCAAGTATTGCAGTCTGAATAGACAGACTCACTTAAACTACATTGCCCATTGTAATACCACGGAATCTAGAGATATGGATGTCACTAGTTTCCCTCCGTTGAACCACCCAGATCGCCCCAAGAAGCTCTTAAGTCGGACAATATTTATATCGTCCAAATCTCCTAACTCCCTAAAGAATTAAGAGCCCAGTGTTGATTCCCGCCAGTTCGCCAGGTCGGAGCAATTGCAGAGAAGGTGTTCTGTAGACTCTCCCTTCCCTTCATCCCAATAGTTCCTGCAGAAGTCACTAGTCGCAATCTTCAATCCCACTGCCTGTCTTCCAATCAGACAGTGTCCCACCATGACGGATACAAGCAATGAGACGTCGGGTCTCAGGCGACAACAGCTTGTGTAAACGCTTCAGATCTAGGCGAGGCCACATCTGTCTGGACTGATTGCAGCCTCGGACAGATGCCCATCCATCATTTGCTGCTAAATATCCTCTATCTCGCTGTAGGAGCTTTCAAGTGGCTAAAGGCATGCCCACGGACTCCAACTCGGCTGGAGTCTGTAAGGTTTTCGCAAGTCTTACCAGTTCGGCTGCTCTGCAGTTTCTGGGTATGCTAATGTGGCCCGCCATAAGGTGAATGTTAAAATACTGAGCCATCTCGTTAAGAAATCTGCGACAATTCAGGGTTTATGTTGAGTTTAGGAAGACAGAATCCAGGGATTTAATGGCAGCTTAACTGTGAGAGAATAGGTTAATCCCTACCGTGGTGAGGACGTTATACCTTAACCATTCTTCCAAAATTTCGGCCTGATAAACACTACAGTGATTAGGCAGTTTTCTAGGTCTGTGGAATAGACCCAGAAACCTAGCGGGTTATTTAATTTTGAGTCGTCAGTGTAGAAGTCGACCAGTAGTTCCACATTTCCACGTATTTCTATCTGGTATAAGTATATGATCCTTTTTTATCAAACATTGATTCAGCCAGAGTGTAGTCTGTGATGCCTGTTATATGAGGCACCATGTTAAGGATTGCGCTGTGATCATAACCATGTTTGGCCACTGTGACAGTTCTCTTAGTCTTACTGTCGTAGCTGCATACTAATTATGTTCAAGGCTGGTAAATGCAAATTACATTTAGCGCATCGTATGGGGCGGTGCACAGACTAGCCATCCCTTGGATCTTGTCCAGTATTCTACAGTATGCGGACTTCTCAAGAGCCTTCCATCGGACGATAACTCCACACAACATATCTATAGCTTTGTCGCCTTTGTTTTCCATCGTCTTGACGGGGCTTGTAGCCATCGCTTACAGGCCTAAATTCCGAGACAAGACGTTGGAGTTCTTATCCACTTATTGACATCCAAATTCTTGATATTTTGTATGGGAGCTGCAATAGACTTCACAGCGTTTGCGTCCAGCCAATCTTTGTTCTGTTCGTAGCATTCTCCTGGATAACAACGATGTAAGCTTTACATTTATTCGAGAGATTTGACTACCGGACAGAGCACTACATCTGAAAGTTTTCCGGATGTTCCAGGTGCACATGCTCATGTCAAGATCTCTATAAATTTTGAGATGGTTATCAACTTTTTGGGGCTTTGGATTCTTTCTTTTCTCACGTCTTTTCATAACTACTTCTGCTTAAATTAGCGGCTTATTAGGCCACTGTTTCATAGCCCAGTGATAGGATTGCAACTTCAATTTCAGAATCAAATGTCCTCGGGAAGCATTGTTATTGACGTGCTATATAGGTTACTTAAACTAGTTGCTCTTTTACTTTAGGATTTTCGAAAGCAATCGCAAGAAATCCTTATATGAAGATCGGAAGTCTTAAACTACTTCAGAAATTCTAAAGAATTCTAGTTCCTGCCAAATGAATAGCTGGTGGAGAGCCTAAATTAGAGCTATCGCATTCCTCAAGCCTCATGGCATAAAAACTCATTCAGTACGAGAATAACAACCATTATTGCATACTTTATAATGCAATTGATGTTTTCTTCGAGAGACGAGTGAGACCACTCTACTCACTTTGTCCTTATGGGTAATGCTTTCCAACGATTATGATTAAAGTCAAAGGGTGACATTCTCCCTTCAATGCTTTTGTTATGATATTGGCATAGACATCTTCGTGTTATCCGAAGGCCACCTGTTCATAACCATATCAACCTAATCACACATCTCGTAGGTATGTTGGTTGGTTATTGGACTTTGTTTTCATCTTTGCCACTTTTTTTTCTTTCTCTGTTTTTCGGTGAATGGGTGAAGTTTTTGCATGGGTTAAGTTAAAACATGACGCCTGGCAACGATAACAAATTGGTCATTTGACATTTGAATTGTTGTAGGTACTCTGAATGTAACGTACCGTACGGGGCGAACAAAAGAGTTCATATGAAAATGCCAACAACTTTTTTTGTTTGCAGAGCTGGTTACCGGCGATGTCTGTGTAAGACATTAGCAAGGGGTACCATGAATGTGCTGTGTCCGTCGCTATAATTGTCTGTCTGCCCGTTCGTCTTTTTCTATGCATTATTCAAGTTGAGCATAGTAGAGCAACATTTAGATAAATTGTCTAGCAGCAGCAGCATCGGCAACAGCAATATAGTCCCCTGTACCGGTACCGGCATCAGCAGCTACAACTGTAAAGGTGTTGCGTCTGTATACGAACGAATATTACAAAGTTGCAAATGAATCAAGGAATGTATAAATGTGTTTGCAATGCATTCGTGAAACGTTGCAGCTCCTTCCAATTCTGGCTACATTTCATAACTGTGCATAATGAATGCATAAACAGTGGCGGACAAAAATTTAGTATCAATTACAGCATAATTGGTAGGTCCTTAGCATCCGGCAATTTGACAGCAATTTAAAATAATTGTTTTTCTAAAGCTAAATGCAATGTCCTTTTCGGAGGAGAACATTTCACGAGGCATTGTTTGCTCGTGAAAAAAAATTTAGCGGCACTGCCAACTTTTCCAGTATTAATTTCCAACACTGAAATCGGAACAGCTGATGTTTTTATGTCATAATATGTTGGATACCATATTTGTAGAACTGTGTTGCTATTTTATTTTCAAGTTTACAAACATATTATCAAACATGTTGCGAGATAAAAATGTACATTATTGCGACTTCAGTGTTGGAAATATACAAAAAAAAAAAAAAAAAATTGGCGTTGCCATTTAAGAATTTTTTTTTCATGGGAAACATAGTACATAGTTTGGTGGAAAAATTTAGCTCTAAATTTCATGACCACTTCTTTTTATATGTGGAGACAGCATAGTACCAGCCTTAAATCAAGAATACAAATTTTGAACTTAGAGCGGCAGAAAGATGCATTCGCAGGAACATATATTTTACGTTGTAAGCATGTCTGTGCCTTGTAGGCGGTAAAAGTGGACGACAATATTTAGCGTATGCTTTTTCGTTGCTTTTACTTTTTTAAACATTGCACAAAATATACAGGATTATACATTTAGTGGTTTCAAAACCACCGGCCTGGCATTGCTGTCAGCTGTTAAATAGCTGTAGTCTGAAGTGTTATTTATTTAGTGAAAGGTTTGCCATGTACGAATACAGATAGTTTAACAACCGAAGAACGCATACAAATAGTTAAGACATACTACCAAAGTGGAGATTCAAAAATGGGCTTTCAATCGAACAAGATTTTCTTCAGCGATGACCCCAATAGTGATTATGGAAAAGCCATTGCATCCGGAAAAATGACGGTTTTGTTTGTATTATGGTCTGGAGGTGTCATTGGACCGTATTTTAATGAAAATGACGCTGGACGAACCTCAAAAGGAGTCACTGCTGCAGCCAATTCAGAGGCGTTCATTTAAAGACATTATAATCGTATTTCGTACATAATGGCAAGGTCCAAGCACAGTAATGAAATAAAAATTTCATCAAAAACATAGCTTTATGTGTTTTTTATTTAACTTCACTTGAAAACGAAAAATTAGTAACCCTATACAATGGAGAAACCAAATTGGAGTTTGATAATCACTCATTCGTTTGTTATGAGTTTGAATTTAAAAGTATATAAATAATTTTTTTTTTTCAACTTGAAAGTTGACATTTTTGGTATTACGTTTCGTGCATAGGTTTTCAAAGGACATATTTGCGGTCATGGCTATCGCTTTATTCTAAAAAATACGAATTCTGTAAAAAGTACACAGCGTCAACAAAAGCCATTTGCAGATGACATAAACATCATTGACAGAAAACTGCGAGATGTTACTGCAGCCTTCTCAAGCATCGAGAAGGAAGCAGCGAAAATAGGTCTGGTGGTAAACGAGGACAAAACAAAGTTATTGGTTTCAACGAACAAAGAGTCTATTGGTTTGGAACACTGTATGAACGTTGGCCATTATAGGATGACGCATAAGTAGCGCTAAGATTTGATCAGTGAATACATTTTTTGTTTAAGTCTTGAAAGTCAGCATTCGATTATTCAGATCATATCGACATTTCTTTCATGTTCGAAATGCTCCTATAGCTCCAACAATTTTTGATTGGTTCAGCGTTTTGGACAACAAGGGGCTATCTGTGATCTTCCGCGTACTGGAAGACCTCGTGCAGTTTGAAATCAAGTGACCATTGCTCGAGTGCAAGCAAGTATTGAGGAAACCCCCAAAACTTCCACCAGGTGACGTTCTCAGAAGTTAGACATGCCTAGGTGGTCTTTGCAAAGAATTTACATCTTTTCCCATATAAGACGCAATTGGTTCACGAGTTAAAACCAAATGATGCACAAGAACGCATTCAATACAGTCGCCGTTAACGTTACTTATGCGCCACCCTTTATAATTTTGAAGTGGTGCAAGAATTCATCCACCTCAGTTCCGCTGTAAACAAAACGAATGATGTCAGCATGGAGATAAAGAGGAGAGTATTGCTCGCTAACAGATGTTACTATGGACTAAGCAAGCGATTCAATGATAAAGCCTCTCTCGACAAACAAGAATCCGACTGTACCAGACGTTGGTTCTACATATGTTGTTATATGGCGAATAATTCTGGGTTCTCACTTAAGCAGATGAATCAGTACTGGCAGTTTTCGACGGGAAAATACTTCGGAAAATATATGGACCCATCATCGTTAACGGAGAGTATCGGCGTCGCATGAACAATAAGCTGTATGGGCTATATTATGTCGACATCCACGTGGTTCCACGCATTATTATACAGCGATTGCGTTGGACGAACTCGATGGACGGCGCAGAAGAGGGCGACCAAAACTCCGTTGGAAGCACCAAGCTGTTGAAATACTATCGAAACTTGGTGTGACGAATTGGAGGAGAAGAGCAGAAGATTAAAGCGCTTGGAAGTATTTTCTATGGACGGCGTATAATAGATAAGGATATATATTCCAGTTGCTACCTAAAAAGAAGTACACAGCAGCTTTAACTCAAACACTTTGTGTTTCTAACTGAAATTAGGAAAATTATACATTTTGTCCATCATTCTATTCTGTGATCCCTCACTGCATTCTTCTATGGTCTCCTTCATATCTCATGGAGTATTATAAAGTTTATGTTGCTGCTGCTGGTGCAACTCCTGCCTCTAAGGTAAAGAGTAAATGTTGTTGATCCAACAATTGTACCCGTTCATACCATCATCAAAACCTGGCGGAGTCGACGATGCATGGCAAAGACGAATGGGAGGAGGCGTTTTGCAACCAGACAAATAGACATGCATTTAGACATTCTAACATTTCATCTTTTTCCAAATGAGTTGGCGTGTGACGAAGTGGGCCAGCTGCGGCGGGCTGCACCAAGGAAAGTGTGCAAACAAAACGACATGAAATATTATCGCAATATGAAGGCAGTTAAAGTTTAACTATGATGCCTTTACGAGAGAGGGCAGGGAGGCTCTTCTCTTGGCTTGGCTTCTCTCTACAAGTATCTCTTTATAAGTTGTTTGCAATCATAAGGGCGGAAATTGCATAATATGAAGTTTTATTAAACTGTTTCATTGCTTGTGCAACGTGCAGCGTTTGACTTTTGTTCGTAGTTGGTTGGCAGTAAAAAGAGCCGCGCGGAGCAAAAGAAACAAAAGAGTATTTATGGCATAGAATGCAAATTTGACAGTTGATATTATTCACGTGAAATTAAACGTTAAACTCCGCAACTAAAACGTCATAGCATTGTGATTGTTTTCCATCATTAACATAGAGAGTTATGAGCCGAATAGGGCATACATATGAGGGAGCATCTGAATATTATGCTTTGTTCACTAAAAATATTCTATGAAGTTCTTTGAAGATACTTGTTTAATTTTTTTTTTTTCAATAGGAGCAAATACAGGGTGCTCATAAGTTATTAAAATATGAACTGCACAGCAATTGAACAGAGAACATTATCCTTTGGGTATGCTAAATCCATTGTATGTCCGATGATAGTTCCCAAAAACGAGAGTAGAAATATGTAACCGGTTACTTACCGGCTATAGCATTGCCATCATTTTTCCCTTTATTTAGCGTGTTCAGAAACCTGCAAACAGAGTTCTTTTTATGAAAATCTTTATCAGGGTTTTTTAAAAATTCGAATAACTTGATATTTGATCCGCTTAATCGCTGCTTAAAGAAAATTAAAGAACACTATTGAGGAAGACTTTATATTGATCTTAATATAGTTTAAAATAATCAGAGATTGGTTTTATTGAAATCAGTCTAAGAGTTTTATTAGTGTTTTAAGAGAAAGGGCCATTTCTATAAATGAATAGATAAGCAGGTATATGGAAAGATGCACAAATAGAAGTGAAAGAAAGCTCTAACAAGGATTAAAGGTCGTTATTTTGCGCTTTCCTTCTACAAAGACTACTAAAGGAATCTACTGATGACCAGCGGCAGAGTTACTTAAGAGCGGTATGGACACAACTTGCTTTAACCCAATGAATGTTTTTTTTTTAAGTATTTGATCCAAACGACTGCGCAACAATCGCCGTATCAGTATTTTTCCCTCAATTATTAGATTCTATCGATTACGTTATTTGAAGGACCCATTTGCGGATTGCAAAAAAATCTGTAAAAGAAGAATTAGGGAAAGAGCGTTGCTAGGAAGTGATTGAATGGCAGGGCTCTCTCTTCATGAATAAATAATTTGCCAGGCATAAATCCAATCTATCTGGTAATGCAACACAAAATCCTGCATTATGACATAAGCGGATAAATCCGTCCTGATAGTCCTCGCAATAGAATTTGTCCAGAAGTGGTGGATGTGAAACGTTCCCAAGCACTCTACTGAAACATATTCACAACGCGGTTTTTGCTCTACTGAAAGCAATCGCGGCATCCATATTGCTCATAGCTTTCTCATCTTCAAATCTTCAGTCAATATATGATGTATAGCACTTTTTGAAATGCCTATCATTTCAGCTAGCTAACGCACCTTCAGCTGACGATCGTGCTATAGCATTTTGTAGATGTTTTTAACCATGTCTGGCGTGGACACCTCAATTGGTCGATTACTATGGTGCCCGTTTTGGCAGCTCATACGGCCTCGTTTAAACTCTGCTACCCAATATTTTACAGTCGTAAATGAAGAAGCAGACTCCTCCAGAGTAGAATCTAGATCGCCTTTTATATTGGTTTTACTGAAACCTTTCAAATGGAAATATTGAATTACATAACGGTGACCAATTTTGTCCATGTTTATAAATTCACTGAGATCGTTTATTTTTGACGGGCCTTGAAACATAAAACATATGTATTATAAGATTGCCACTTTTCACCAAAATAATTTTGTTCACACTACTGGCACCATCTTCTAGATGTCAGGTTGGCTGGGGTTGGGAGCGCTCTCTTATAATAATCCGACGGCTAGGCTTAAAACCATCTAAATGCTGAATTTTATAAAATCCACTTAAACCCCACAGTTTCCCTATTCGGTTTCAGGATGAAGTCAATACTCGCGCCAGAATAAAGAGATTATGACGAGCATTGGATTAGTAGATACCAAAACACGTTGACTCCTATGTAAACTGAAGCATCCTTTTGTTGGAAAAATGATTGTTTGGTCTACTGGAATACAATTCGCTTCAATAACTTGAACATTTTGCCAATTACTCAAATGAAAAGTATTTTCCTTTTTTTCGCTTACAAATTTAGCAAAACTTTATGTGAAGGAACGGCGCGATTAGAGAAACTTGTACAAATAGGATAAAGAGGAATTGCTTTAAGAACCTTAACCGTGATGCTTTGAACAAGTTGGTACTGTTATGAAGCAATTCGTTGAGACAGAAGAATTGGCGGATATAAAAATGCATATTTCAGAGTTAAAAACTTCATTATTTTGCATTTGTGATAACAAATTGTTCGAAACTAGAGGATTGATTAGTGTTCTCCTCTTTGGCTTCTGGTGAATTGATATGGCTTTTGTGTTTTATATGGCAAATTAATGACATACGTTTACATTGATAATAGAAGGAATGCATGCTAAAATTTAAATTACAATGAACTTATTCAAATGCTAAACATAATCACATAGCCTTGGGATGTTAAGAAATTGTATGATAATCAAAGGACTCTTTCTTCACTTGCATGACTTGCACTTTAACATATTAACATTCTAGTAGTATTTCGTTCAAAGATTCGGATTATTACAAAAGCTATATCTCTAGCATTTATGTCCCCATGTTATAACTATCGTTACCAACAATATCATGTATCTCAGTGATACCTTCACTCCATGTAATTAACAATGATGCCCTTTTGTGGCATGCAACCTTTTCTCGTTACGAACTCCACTTCTTACAACATCATCACAAATGAGTGCTGATTGCTGAGTGTTACCAGTTTCCACCTATTGCATTTTATTATTGTGGCATCATCCACAATGCGGGAAGAACATGCAACATTAATTGGAGATTATTAGTTATGATCGCATTTCATGAATTGCGGTGCAACACCATGATGATGATGGTGTTGATGACATCAAATGTAACTGACATTTTGTATGAATGGATGCGAAACTGAGTATTTGAATTCATCGAAATATTAAATAATAATAACAACAACAACGATCATATACTCGTATGAGTTTTAATAATAATAATTAATCTTCATCACAACTGTTGCACACACAGACTCATGAATAGTGTTGCATGCAGCGTCGTCATATTTTCGGTGCACAACTGTCAAGTCAACACAGTGTTGAATATTCAAAGGGGGAAATCTGTTTACACCCATGACACTTTGTTTACAAGTAAACAGTAAACTGTGAGAAATAAATACACCAAATCTATGAAATATTCGAATTTTTAAACCATTTATTGAACATTCATAATATTCCAAATGTTCACAATATTCACATTGTTGAATTTGTTCCAATATATCAGAATTTTTATAATTGATAATTGAGTTATATTTGCCTTGTACTCTTCGTTAAGAATATTTTCGTACCGATCGGCAAAGCTTCTTAATTGTTTTGTGAAGTTCAGACCCTAAAGATGGCGATGATGTTCGAGAAAAGCCAAGCAGCTAAAGGCCGTGAAGATGGTATTTTGGCAAACACCGAAATAGCTACCCGTTCAGCCATCTGCGACAACATAATCAATTTTGCAAGTTTTTTAATTATATTGTAAATAAATAATTGCTAAAAGAAAATCATTCTTGAATCGAACTGCGAAGGCACTTCCAAAAGTTCCCGACCCAACAAAGAAAAAACAAAAAAGTTGGGAAAGATATACTTTATTTTTCAACATAATTTGCCTTTTCCAGCGAAGTTAAATAGCGTCGATAACCTGTTTATAGTCAGAACTGTGAAACTCCTTAAAATATACATCAACCGTAGACTCCACCTCTCCATTGTTGGCAAATCTTTCAGCACTGAGCCAGATTTTTAAGTTCGGAAATAGAAAGAAGTCCGAGGGAGCTAAATCTGGCGAATAAGGTGCGTGATAAAGCAATTCGAACTTTAATTCGTTCATTTTAACCATCGCAGTTGTGGATGGGTGCACTGCAACATTGTCTTGATGAAACAATACTTTCTTTTTCGCTAAATTCGGCCTATTTTCTCATAATTTCACCACCTAAACGTCGCAATAAATTAGCAAAATATTCACCGTTGACGGTTTTTCCTTTCTAAAGATGATCAATAAAAATAATATGTAAATTAAAACATGACTTTATCTGCAGATGGAACCCCGTCTTCGACTTCTTTGCACACGATTCTTCCATTCCAGTCCACTGCTTTTGCTATTTCTTTGTCTCAGGTATGAAGTGGTGAACCGATGTCTCATCCATTGTTATAAATTGGCGCAAAAATTCGTTTTTATAGTGTTGAAACATCGCCCAACACTGTACGGAAACATCTTTACGACGCTGTTTTTGCTCTATTGAAAGCAAGCGCGGCATCCATCTTACGCGCAGCTTTCTTATCTTCTAATCTTCAGTTAATATACAATGTATAGCAATTTTTAAAATGCCTATCATTCCAGCCAGCGCACACACCTTTAGCCGACGATCATTCAATATTTTTTTATGTATTTTCTTAACCGTGTCTGGCGTGGTCATCTCAGTAGCTCGACTTCTATGGTGTTCGTTTTGGCAGCTCATATGGCCTCGTTTAAACTCTGTCACCCAATATTTTACAATCGTAAACGAAAGAGCAGACTCCCCCAGTGTAGAATCTAGCTTGCCTTTTATATTGGTTGGACTGAGACCTTTCAAATGAAAATTTTTCCGCTAAGATCGTTTACTTTTGATGACTCAAATAAAAATATTAAACAACGTGGCGCATTGAAACTTAAAACATATGTTTTATAAGGTTGCCGCTTTTCTCCAAAATAATTTTGTTCAAACTCCGTCTACACGTCAGACAGGCTAGTTTTGGAACTGCCCTCATAAGAACCGAAATCGACATTCGATATTTTCAAAATATTCAAAGCATTTAAAATTAGAAAAAGAAAACATTCTATATTTAAAACATATAAAACAAAATATCTGAAATATTCATAATTTTTGACAAATACAAAACAAAGACCTTCACGAAAGTTCAGTTTCGTTTCGACTTTGATATTGCAAATGTACTTACATATATATTAGAAATTAGCTTCCAATTCATATTCGAAACAATAACTCACTTCACACGTTTTTCAGTTGAAACTTACGTTGACTCGTTTTTTCTAGCTAAAACATAATGAAACAGAAATTTCGATTCAAGAAACTGAAACGAAAATATACCTATAGTTTTGAGTAGTTTCGAGTCTTAACCTGAAATAGAACTGAAACTAAACGTAGTTTCGTTTCTTGGCAGAGGAAAAGTCCTGTCACCAAACGGCGAATGTTAAAAATACTTCAAGTATAACAATTTATTTTCTGAATTTACGATAAAAGACTCTCAGAAATGTACTCAAAAATTTTATCTGTTTTTTTTTAAGTGAAAAATTTCAAATGAAATATAAACAAAACGTTTCATAAACCGGATTAAAATGAAAATTGTGCGTAATTTCATGTAAGAATCAAAACTAAACTAAATATTTCTATAAAATTCAATATAATTTTGATTCGCTTGACGGAATTAGAATTAAAATTGTGTATATTTTTGATATTAATTTGTTTGTACATTAGTTTGTAATATTATTTAAATTAGAACGTTAAATTTTACAATACTTGACTTTATGTTTTCAGAAATTAATTTATTTCATTTATAAAATTCTAATTAATTTATTTCATTTAAAACTATATACAAACTTGGAAGTTTACACATATATGAATACCCGAAATTCAAACAAATCAAAACTATTTTCGTATTCAATTTCGTTTCGGTGACAGTTCTTGCTTCAATATGTTTATAATAAAAGAGTGTACAAAGTACTAAAATTGTTACATATTACGAATGTTGTTCATATTAGAAAAATATCCTGGTAGCACAAAAATTTCAGTCAGGAAAATGACTTTCATAGATTTTTACGTAACGTCCATTTGCGTCAGTGCAAAAGTGTGAGGGGTATCAGAAGTGGCGTTAAAATTCTCTATATTGTTATAAAAAAATGCTCTGAATTAAAAACATAATAAAACAACCAAAAATTATAACTTTCTGAAGTCATTCCCTACAAAATTATAGATTGATTATTGCCAAATCTGACTATTTCAACGTGTGGACTTTACAATGCAGTCCATTTTCATTCCCTGAAAGATATGAATCTAAGAAAATATAGGTTAAATTAGGTAATTTTATTGGAGTTATCACTGGTTATCCGATGGATGTTTTTTCAAATATTTATGCTATGTGTATAAATAAAAATGGAAACTTAAATGTCGGCTAATTTGTTTATCGTGTCTACCAGTCATCCAGCCAGCTGGTCAGACACACGAATATCGTTTAATCAATGATAACAGTCCTAAAAAACAAACTTGATCAACAGTTACATGGTATTATTCATATCTTTGGGGTAAAGGTATAAAAAATCAAAAAGAAGGAAAAATATTGCAAATGCAACCACTTTTAATGTATTTCTTTGTATCTTCCATTCGCTATAGAGCATTGAATCTAATCAATTGTTGTTTGTTTGCCTTTCATTCCAGGTAAATATATTTGTTCATATACATTCATTATACGTAACACAGGTAAGTGTTTACTTTTGTGACCGATCGTGGCGCGATGGTAAATACACGCGACTATCGTTCGCATGATTGCAGGTTCAACTCCGCATGCAGCCACCTACCAGTATTTGAGTGGCGGACATCTCGACGTGTCTGACAAACACTTTGACTAATCGTGCAGTCGATAAGCCTAGTAAATGCCTCTCAAGTCGTGGCGTTCGAAATTGTCGTTGAACTGTGGACCTCGCTGAGTGATTCCAAAAAAAAAAAAAAAAAACAGAAAAAACAGAAAAAAGCCTCTTGGGAGTCGAAATATTTATCCATTTTCGCAATAGGACTCTTTATTTTCGTGATATACAAATATGGCTAAATTTGCAATTTAGCATAGCGTTTTGAAATAATTTGTATTTGTTATTTTTGGTTCTGAAGCAAAATAACTAAAGTTCCTTTAGATTGATTTCAAACTTGTCATCAAACTCACAAAGAGGAAGCCCACAATCGCACACCATTTACGCACCATCTGTAGTCAATTTCGATTTCAATGTAGGGTCCGGTTTGGGGTCAGATTTGGTCGGGGAGCTGCTCGATCGCAAGTCAATACGAGTTACGAATAAAGAAATTAAAAGAATAGAAAAGGGGACGAATATTTTACGCCTCTTTAGCAATAATAAGAAATTAATTAACCAACAAACACATATTTGGTCCGAATTTCGTGTTCCATAAGTAGATCGGAAGCAAATACATATTTGTTTTCTCCTATATTATGTTACACTGCCACATTCATATGTCTGTCATAGACTTTAAACTAACAATAAGTTAACTTTGTGTGCATAAATTCCAAGCCACGGATAAATTTATGATTACATCCAATGTATGGCATTGAAAAGAGTTCCCAAGATTTTCGTTTTTGCTTTAGAAATGTCCGAGAAATTGTACACAAGAATTTGTTTATCCATTTAGGCAATTGCGATATTGCCTGTAAAATATAATAATATTTTTAAACTTTATCCATCTTCATACTATCGTGCATTCATCCATATGAAAATGGTAGCAGTTTTACGTATTCATGTCGTTGACAGTGCTAATGATAGACACAGAGCACTGTGACAGAAATGACCAGTAGTGAGAACATTTTAAAATCTTTCACATTTTGTACTCTGTTTCATTAAAAACCATTAAGGTGTGCTTAAAATAGCATATAATTGCTATAACAATTAAATTATGCATGTCTACACGTGCAATAACTTGTAGTTTAACCTTTCACTGAAGTCTAAAATTAAAAAAATGCATCAGAAGGTTATAGAGGGAGTTAAAAAAAAGTACAGGGATTATCAAAATTCGTCTGTTGCTAAATTGTCTCAACTATCCTCTATACTGACGCAGAGTTTGAGCGTGATCTGTCGTTTAATTTGTTTACAGTGCTCGATTGTTCTAAGTGATTTTTACAAGCGGTAAAAATGTCGAACAAAGTATTTGTCTCAAATTTTGTATTGCAAATAAAATTTGGTGAATCGACATTATCAAAAACACGTGCACATGGTACAGTGCATTCAAAACCGGTCGAGATATGGTGAAAGATTTGTTCGTTCTGATCGGCCATCAATGTCTTCAGCTGAAAAAGCCTATTTATTGAAATTTCAGTTTTCAATTCTAAAATCTAATTTGTAGACAGCAGCAACTTAAATTGTTCTCAAGTGAGTTGGTCGTTAAAATTTTAAAAAATCAACCGAATAGCCAGGCCTTCTCTGATAGCTCTCATACAAAATTATTCAATTTAATCTGATATTCTTAGATCCATACAGGTTGGCGCACGAATCGTGCTACAAACACAATGTCAATGGGAGCCGTTATTTAAAGATGTTTCATAATTTATGAAATTAACATCGATGAAATGACCAACCGTGAAGCGATAGTTAGTACACGCGACAACGGTACGCATGGTCGCGGGTTCAACACCTGATTCAACCACCTATCATTATTTGAGCGGTCGTCACCTCGATACGTCCGACAAACATTTCGAGTAATCGATGAGTTCTGAAAATGCTTCTCAAACTGTGACGCTCGGAATCGCCGTTAAACTGTAGGTGCCGTTGAGTGAGTTTAAACATGGAATGCGTGAGGGCTCACTAAATGCAAGAAACTCTCCCATGTCTCATTTATAAAATGCAAAAGAATTTGTTTTTGTTTTAACGAGAGGCAAACGGTGATTGACAATCGTCGTTTAAGTTTAAAAGAGAGAGAGACACGATCAATTTTCTATGTCTTACGAATCAATTCATACTATTTTAAATGATTGATGGGTATAAAAACATGATACGACGAATCAATTCTTAAACCACATTCATAAAATGCATCAAAACTGGTAGTGAGACACAGGTTTAAGCGTTCGGCATGCAAACCAGTGAACATGTTTCGGAATGGCGCCTTCTAACTGAACCGAAATCGAAAAAACGCATCAAAATTCATCAAAAATCAAGGAAATGTTAATTGTTGTCTTTGATTATCGCGGTGTTGTGCAGCTGGAGTTATTGCCAGAAGATCAGACAATAAATGAAGAACATTATCTGAGTGTTACGAGCCGTTTGAGAGTAAAAGGCCAGATGTGTAGCACGCGATAACGCGTCATCTCACATGGCTATCATTGTGGGCGAATTTCAAATTCAACAAATATCATCGACCAGCTACTGTATTCACTTAATACGGTTCCGCCTGCCTTTTTATACCTTCACTCGAATGAATGAAGATGTATAACTTTATAATCTGGCACAGCAAAAATTTAAAGCTCAGAAGGAAGCGTTAAAACTGCCAATTAATTTTTCACGAAATATGATTCATGACTTTTTTAGGTCGATTCAGTGATGTCCGTCAATCTGGCTGGTAGACAAGATAACTGCCGCAGATTTTTATGAATCACCTTAAAACTTGGCATTTTGCTGAAATGGGCTATATCGAACCATACCTACCGGTTCCTCTTACACAAATTTTGAATTTTCCGAAATTCCATTTGCTACTTGTAACTCTTTACTCATACACCGCAGCGACCTAATTTTTTGTTTATTGCAGTGGTTTGTAATGCCGTCCACGATTTCAAACAAATTTAGCGATTAATAATAAGCCCTCTGGTGCCTCCTATTGAAATAACCAATTTTACCTCGTACATTCTTAGGTTCATAGTTGCACTAAATATTGTAAAATATTGTATACATTGACCATTTCTCGCAAACTGAGTCCCAGAATCAAAAGAAAGTGCATCACCATACCCCTACTAGAACCTCCTCGAAATTCTTTTTTTAATTAGCAAGCTCTAATTCTGGCCTCGGGTTTTGACCGTAGTAATTCTCAGTGAAACCTGAGAAAAATCGACTATCCACAAGCCCGTTTTGGTACCTCCCACAAATTTGTCATCTGTAATCCTCATATTCTTAGGTTCATATTCCCCAAACAGTCGAACTGAATTCAGGCAAATTTGGCGAAAGTCATGCATTTGACGAACTAGATTCTAGGAACGGACATAGCCACTTGTGCTGAAGTACCTCCCATACGGAATCAACTATTTATCGAAATTTAATGTTTCTCCTTTAATATTTGTAGGCAGGAGTAACTTAAATTGTTCTCAAGTGGATTTCTTGGTAAAATTTGGAAAAGTCGACCGAATAACCACGCCTTCTCTGATAGCTCTCATACAAAAGTATTCAATTTAATCCCTGATATTCCTAGATTCATACAGGGTGCCGCACGAATTGTGCCACAAACACAATGTCAATGTCATTGGAGACCGTTATTTAAAGATGTTGAAGAAGTTTCTTTACCGAGAACTGCGGCGAAGACGTAGCCGTTTCAGCAGCATTTGATTTCAGTAAGATAAACCAACTGCACATACGAAACTTCCCAAACAAATTAATATCCAGAAACTCGACTTACCGCTACCCTCCAAGGTCACCTGAACTGACTGCACCAGACTTTTTTTTTCATGGGGTTATAACAAGCAAGAGGTGTACAAAACGAAAACAAAAAATTTTACTGAACTGAAGTAGTCCATTAAAAAACAATATTTTGGGAGATCCCGACTCCAGCCCTTCAGGCCGCAATGAATAATTTTCTGTTCAGGTATCGCATATGCGTGAATGAGCATGGAGGTCATTTATGGTCTATCATCTTCAAAACCAAATAGTTTCACAAAATAAAATTGAATATTCTATACAATAAAAATAAATAAATAAATGAAATACATTGATTAAAGAAAAAAGTTATTTGAATTTCTTATTGTAACGCAATTGGTGCACCACTCTGTACGTTTTAGTCAATTACACTAAATTCAATATGATTTAGGAAGCATCAGGTTCTTAGTAAACTTAGTTCTTAGTTCTGCAAATGAAAATGACCTGCATTGCCTCGTCCCTTAGAGTACCACACATGCTGACTGACCGATGACAAAACAACCAGTAGTTCTCCTATAATTTTTAACTGGAGTACGTCAGAAAGCTATTATCTTGAGTCTTCTATTGTGTATGTTAAGAGACGGTCGATTTGACACGCCCCCTATACTTATATATTAGAGCCAAAAGACATTGAGTGAATGTATATGTAGATCAGTTCACCTGACTGAAATTTCTGTAGAGGTTTCCCTTTGCAAAATTCAAATCACAATATCGAGTTATCTGTTTTCAGTCTATAGAAGACATAGAAGAGAACTGAAATCTTATTCGGAAAATGTGTTTGAGAAATGTCGTGATGATTGGATTAGTCGTTGGCAAAAGTTTGTTAAATCGCAGAGGACTTACTTTGAAGGTGATATAATAAATTTGAGCGAATATTAAATATTTCGTGCTCCATTGGCAGATATTGTGGCATATATGGAATCAAGGAACTGTGATATTTCTAAAGTCGAATGAAATATTGGACCAAACTAGTCCAATTCGTATCATTTAACAACCGAAGGGTTAATCATAATTTATTAATTCCATTCAATTTCTCTATTTACAGTAAAACATACAAAATCACTCCCATATGCTGTGGGAATATGCCATGCGCACGTACGGCAATACATTGCTTGTTTATTTTCACATAAATGTTGATCACATCCCAATGAAATGAGTTAAACAAATATTAAATAATGTAAATTATTCAACGACAAACAGACTGAGCGAACATACCTCCAATTGCTATTTAGTGATTTGCTGTCCATGTTGCAGTTTCATTTCTCGC
Source organism: Philornis downsi (assembly GCA_019455685.1). Lineage (NCBI taxonomy): Eukaryota > Metazoa > Arthropoda > Insecta > Diptera > Muscidae > Philornis > Philornis downsi. Next base: position 2,546,418 of record JAHXMU010000301.1, on the reverse strand, counting down.
CTGCGCTAACTTTATTAACTCTTAAAGTCAATTAAAGCCAATGAAGATATTTCAGCGCTTTTTGAGCTTTGAAATTAATTGAAATTCACTACGACTCTGAGCTAAATGACACAATTACAATCAGATTGTATTATCTCATAGTTTGCGGGCGTACCCGCAGACCGAACAACTGGCCGACGACCGGCCATCATTCATCCGTCCGCATATTCAATTGCCCACCAGTAAATTTGAAGTGCCCATTCGTCGTTTCTCTGGTCTTCTCACTGGCCAAACAGTCAGCAGTCAGTGCTCCGAAACAGCGATGGACGCTAGAATTTTCAAATATTAGTACGAAATGAAATTAGCTTTCGAAAACTGGTCACGTTTCCTTTGAAAACATTGCAAACATAATTTCAGTAAATTATAACACAGAAAACGTTGGAACCAATAAACATTTTTCAAATGCTCTGATATCAGCGTCCATCCGCCCGTCCATCCGTCTATCCGTTTGGTTAATGTGGGCTCTGCATGAATAATCGTGGATTTGAGCCAGTTGTGTTGGTCATTTTGCGTTGATTCTGAGCTATTAAACAGTAACATTGAATTCACTTTTGACGGAAAGTCGTTGCGTCATGGAGTTTTACGAGCATTAAAACGCCGCAGTACAGTGATTCGTTCAACTGGCAAAACTTAAATTTAGAATTATTGTCGCAAATATTGAATGCGAAACTTTTTTATGAGATAATGCTATAATTTATTCACTGACTTGTTATTCATTGGCATTTCTGTACATTTTTTAAGCCGGACACAAAAAATCAAAAGTTTCACGTGACAAAAATGGTCATATGGTTGCAAACAATTAATTTCTAAGGCGCACGGAATCAATCGTATACGATCTATAACCAATAAAAAGGTGAACATTACAAAGGAATACAAAATTCAAACTTAATCGGTCCAAAGTATGGTTGATTGCGGAGATTCATGCAATAGGAGGTACCAGAAAACCTAATCCCCTCCACCCGATTTCAAAAGAAAACGATATACCTATAAATTCCGATACATTTCTAAAGAATGGAACATATTTATTATTTTATGTTCTATCAATTTCGACACTAAAGTTGAATTCCTAAATTCTAAAATTACTGTGTGAGAGATTTAATTTCTGTATATTCTACACGTTGTGCGATGCCCATATAAAGGAAGAATTTGTAACGTGATGAGAATTGTGATTTGACATTACTTTAGCTATTTAATATTCCGTAGTTCTCAAATTTTCAGATGGTGTAATGACAAAATCCTGTCTCGACAAACAAAAATTCAACCCAGCAGTCCTGATGTATGACACAGAATTCTGGTCTATGACACAAGCGGATAAATGAATACCCGCAATCTTCGAAGGAAAAGTTCTCCAACAAATACATGGACCCATAAGTTTTAACGGAGACTATCCATGTGCTGGATGAGCTATATACCGATATCAACGTGGTCAAGCGCATAAAAAATCGTGGCTTTGTTATATTTTGCGGATGGCTCCAAACGCATCAGCACAAAAAGTCTCAGGCAATGAATTCAATGGACAGCTCAAAAGAGGGCAGTTGGAACTCTATTGGCAGGACCAGGCTGCTCAAGCGCTACAAAATTTTTTTGTGCCGAATTGAATTAGGATTGCAGAGGACAAAAGCGCTTGAAATTATTATTTTTTACGTACAGCATATAATAGATTAGGATGGTTATTCTCTCCCATTCTAGCAAGATCTTCATTCAGTAATACCTATTTAGTTACTAAGAAGAAAAAGAAGAAGACAAGGACAGACATTTTTTTGGAAGGTTTTCTGAGTTCCTTTTCCAATTCATCACACAACGTTCTGACAATATTGTAAAGTTCTAACACTTTCAGTGAATTTTTGATCGACATGGACGACTTTTTCATCGAAAAAATTTCGTGGCAGAGAATGACCCAGGCAAAACAGAGTAGAGTATACTCTAGAAATAGAGAGAAATAGAGAGAGAGCATAGTAGCACATGTTTGTAAAAAACACTCTTCTTCTTACTTACGAGCTGACGTTTTGTTCGTCGAGACAAAAGTTAAAAATTTTACCTCAATAACCACCAAACCTACTTTTTCTGACCTACTTTTTTAATACTTGAGAAGGTTGCAGTAACATCTCTCAGTTTTATAGTTGATGCATGCTTATAATGAGAAAATTTCTGTTAGTTAGCAGAAATACGGTTACTGCCTAACCTACAATCTGACGTTTTGTTCGTCGAGACAGACAAAAGTTATAGATTTGACCTCAGTAACCACTAAACCTACTTTTTCTAATCTTCTTTTCCAATACTTGAGAAGGCTGCAATAGCATCTAGCAGTTTTATGTTTGATGCATGCTTATAATGAGTACATCTCCACTAGTTTTAAATAGCTCTACCATCAGCACAAGCAGCTGGTCTTCAGTCGTGATACTGCTTCTCTGATCTCATTTTGGTACGGTGAAGTTCTATCTATGCCATCGTCGATAATTGGCATGGCTTCTACACTTGTGTTGCTATTAGGAATCGGTAGCTTATAGAAATGCTCACGTCATAATTGCAGAACTCTGTGCAATTATGTGACCAGATTGCCATCGCTTTCCTTACAGGAGGGGAACACTGTACCACAACTTTTACTTTAAACCATTTATTTGAATTTTCAGGTTAAACCTCTACACCTGTGCCTACCTATATTGTCACTCTTCACTCTTTCTACAATCACCTACCTATATTCTCACTTTCTCGCTCATTTCACAATTACCTACATATATTCTCACTCTCTTACTCTTTCCACAATCATTTCCTTTGCTTAAAAAGCTCGTTTGTCCCCCCTTTAGATCACCTTATACCATTCCCTTACAACAGGCGTTATAGTTGGTTGAGGCATTGCCATGCATGCAGCATACTTTTGGTTAGACACTTTTTGATATTCTTCATCGTATTAGAGCCTGACTCAGTGCAATTTTTCTTACCCAAATATGATTTTGCGCCAATCGGGGTAATAAGTTCAGCTTTCTTTATGCTTGAACACTTCATTTTTCGCTTCGCTTACACTCTTGCGTTTCTTAGTTCCAATAGATGGATACTATCATGTCATCTATCTGATTTCTTGTGTTATGACAAAACGATAACCAAGTTGCCTTCTGGATATCTTTATGGGGGAATATAATTCTGCTTGCTACGATAATCCGTATGGCGGCGAAAGGTAGAAGTCTGAATTCGTCATCCAAGAGCATCTAAACCAAGATCATCTTCTCTTCTTATTTTTAAATTAACATCTTGTAAAATGTATTATTGGTCTCATCGCGTTCATCTTCCATCGGGAGCACAAACGTGGACGATAAAAAAAATACCTCGACATGACAGACATGTAAAGGGCGCATTGATGTTGACTGTTTGTGGTGGCCATGTTATTTCGGCGACGTCCGTCATTGTAGAGTAATAAATGGAATTTATTTTTTAAAAATAACATCATCTAAATGGTGACCCTCTCTACGACGGCACTCCTCTAACCGCAAACGAAAATTATTGAAAACTTCCTTCAGTAATACTGGTGTAATGGCTGCCATTTCACCACGGATATTCTCCTTGAGCTGAACGATGTTTCTTGGATTATTACTGTAGACTTTGTGTTTGAGGTATCCCCACAAAAAAAAGTCAAGAGGCGTCAAGTCTGGACTACGTGGGGGCCATGGGATGTCACCTCTTTTCGAAATCAATCTGCCGGGGAACACCTGATTCACCACCGCCATGGAGTCATTTGATGTGTGACAGGTAGCTCCCTCTTGTTGGAACCAAGTTCTGGAATTCACTATTCTTGAACTTTCAATTTCTGGAGCCAAAAATCCGTCCAACATCTCAACATAGCGTTCCGTATTAACCGTGACGTTTTGGCCCCGCACATTTTCGAAGAAAAAAGGACCAATTATTCCTCTGCCAGATATTGCTGCCCATACTGTCACTTTAGGACTATGCAATGGTTTCTGGTGTTTGATTTTGGGATTTTCACTGGTCCAGTAACGACAATTTTGACGGTTTACGAACCCATTCATAAGGAAATGAGCCTCGTCAGAGAAAAGGATATTGTCAAAATTGGAAAATCGATTAAGCATTTCATTAGCAAATGCGAGTCTTGCTATGAAGTCAGACTCTTTCAATTCTTGTGTTAACCGCAGCTTATATGGATGCAGTTTAAGATCCAATGTTAAAATTCGTTGCAAACTTCGTCGCGATAATTGTAAGACAGGCGATCTCTTGCGAGTCGACATTTGTGGATTTTCTCGTACTGACTCCATAACTCTCTCAACATTGTCTTCGGTCCTAGATGTTCTTGGGCGACCATTTGATTGTGGTTTAAATGTTGAACCGGTCTCTTCAAAACGCTTTACCCATATTTTAATTAAATTAGCACTCGGAGCTTCACTAATTCGCCGTAGTCCATATTCAGCACATTATAGTCGACTAGTAGCAATATATGAACGAGAGTTCTCGTAAAATGCGCGCACGCAAAATGCGCGACGCTTCCCGTCGAAGTGATTCACAGCGACTAAAACTACATGAGTCCTACAACCCAACGATGATGCAATATGCACGTTCTATTGCGCCACCCTGTAGTACAAACATTACGCTTGTTACGGCCATTTTACGGCAGACGCCCTAACGCTTCAACTCTACAACTTTTGGTGACGACCAATTCGTGACGACCGGTTCGGTAGAAAATCAGACAAAAGACGCACATAAAAGGGACGACAGATCGGCAGAGAACATAGCCGCGTTCAAAAGAACGCTATACCGGTATCCTATTTAGGATACCAAAAAAACGCTTCGGCGCTTACCAAAATTAACTTGGCAGCATTGCTATTTATGAAATGTTTCTTCATTTTGTTATATAGGATACCGGTATAGGATACCAAAAAAATACTATCGAATAGCCAATAATTTCTATACATTTTCAATGTTGTTTGCAAAATTGTCAATACAACATTTATATTTTTGGAACAACTAATTCATTCTTGAATCGTGGATGAAGGTGTGAATCACATTTATGATTTTATCTTATGCTAAGCATTCGTGACATAGTCCAAAATACCCACTTCTCACCTGGCGACTTATTACCTGTACATGATTGACGTGTGACATTGGCATCGTTCGCAAGCTGGCTGACAAGTTATGACAAAATCATGTATGATTAATGCATTTTTAGTATCCCAAATAAAACAATAAAGCAAAAAAGCGAATAAATTTTAATGAACGAACCATTATAGCGGAATTAATATTGAACGCTGAGCTATCAACCATTTTGTAAATTGAAATTATTACGTATTGAATTGCGAACAATGTCAGAGACAAGTTATAAGTTTACGAGATAAGCTGATGATGATGGCGCTGTTACTCGTAAGTATACTACTAGAATTTGTTAGCCACCATTAAATAGAACAACACTCATCCAAGTGAAACCTATTCGATTCAGTTAACATTGATAAATCTCCAATCATTATGTAGCGACAGAAAGTGAACTTGTTTTGAACGCTGCTTTCCACGACCCTTAAAACTGTAAGAGATTTCAACTTTCTGATTGAGCAACATCTCAAAGTGTGAATGACCGGCGTTATTTAATTGAATGCTGGCTGGCTTGCAAATGTTTTCCCAGACACGAATGGCGAAACTAATAGATCTGCTTTGCATTTATTGTCCCCCCTGCCTTTCCAAGCAATTGTCGCGTTAACAGTTTCACATTTTCTGCAACTTGGTCCAATTTCATCGATCGTGGAGGACTTAAACATATGACTGGATTAGTGAATTGCAGCGTGAATGTTTGGGCCTTTAACGCTACATCGCTGCCATTGTAAACGAAAGCAAAACGGCCACCGGTGGACTGGTTTCTGGAGCTACCACTGACTAGTCTCCCTCTATAGAAGAAAATCAAAGAGAAAGAAAAACTATCGTCGCAGTATTTGCCATGGTGTTGTTGGTAAACGAAAGAAAAAGTTGTTTGTAACTTTTCTCGTTATCACGATTTACTATAAACAACAACCACCTGTATTTGCCACACAATCCACTATGCAACACGCTGGAAAAAAAGCTGCCTGTAGCTGGTAGCCGCCGCTGCTGACAGACTTACACAGACTTAAAAAAAAAATGTGTAACTTAAAACTATTGCCCAATATTTGCACCCCTCTTTCTTGACCAACGGTCGGCCAGCCAGCCATCCACCTGATGGGAATATGGGTTAACGACATTTGTGAGCACTTGGAACCGGTGAAGGCACTGCAACACCGGTGGAGCTTTGAGGGTGAAACATTAATCATACATTCCACGGATGGTGTTGTGCTCGTAGTTAGCTGTGATTGTTGATATTGTTTTATAAACAAATTCAATTGAAGTGAACTTTCATCGGCGTTATTATTAGGTTTGGTGGATTTTATGGCACCGCGCTTACCCGCCAGTCAGATGACAGCAGGCCCCCCGCCCCAAACTCTCTGAAATGGACACTTGTATTTTAGGCAGTCAATGAACAGTGAATGTGCTTTTGATGAAAGTGAAATTTGGTTGAAATTTGCTAGTGTCGCTGTGCTGGTTGTTGTTGTTGTTTTTGTTATTGTTACTGTCTGTATTAGACCCATAGGCGAAAATATTCATAAAACATTTTGTCATCGCGAGGTCGACACTTGTTCCAATGTGGCATAATTATGGATATCTGAACATCTGCATATCTGCTGCGCTCATCTGCATGCAATATCGTAAGCCTCAGAGCGGTCCAGAATGCATCAATGCAGTTAATACCGTATAATAACAACAACTTTGAATTATGTATTATCATTATCGATAATCAACAAATGGAAATTTGCATGCATTGAATGCATTTAAGTGATAGCACATTTGGATTGATTTACGTTCAAAATGTGGCAGACTCAAATGTTATTTGTTAAAACGTTAGCAATTTATTGTATATTTTAAAATATTTTATAAATAAATGCAAATATTATTTCAATGTTGAAGCAGCAAAAGTTCAGAGTATCTTAAAAGCAGGACCCATAACCAAAATACAATACAAATCCGAAAATAGTTTTGATTTGTTTCAGTTTCTGAAACTTAAATCCAAAAATATCCAAAATTGTTATACTGATTTCAGCAACCGAATTAAAATTGTATTGAAACGAAATTACAAACAATTTTGACTTTGATTTTTGCACCCGAAATGGAATTTAGGAACAATTCCGATTTGGATCAGGTTTATAAAACCTTTCATTTGTATTTTTGATTTGTATTTCCTGAATTTTTTATTTCTGAACTGAAATAAAAAATATTCCAAATTTTGTATGAACATTCCGCCAACTGAATCAAAATTGTATTGAACTTTATTTCGGTTTTATACATTCAAAACGAAATTGCAAGCAATTTTGATTTTGATTCTTGCACCCGACATGGAATTTAGAAACAATTCCGATTCTGATCAGGTTTATAAAACCTTTCATTTGTATTTTCTGGAACTAAAATAAAAAATATTCAAAGTTTTCAAAATTGTATTGAATTTAATTTCTGTTTTATACATTTAAAACGAAATTATCAACAATTTTGATTGTTATTCTTACAACTTGAATTAAAATTGGAAAAAATCCGATTCTGATCAGATTTATAAAATCTTTCATTTGTATTTTCTGGAACTTAAATCAAAAACATTCAAAGTTTTCATATAGATTGCGGCAACTGAGTCAAAATTGTATTGAATTTAATTTCTGTTTTATATATTCAAAACGAAGTTATAAACAATTTTGATTGTGATTCTTACAACTTGAATTAAAACTGGAAAAAAATTCTATTCTGATCAGGTTTATAAAACTTTTAATTTGTATTTTCTGGAACTTAAATCAAAAACATTAAATTGCATTGAATTTTGTTTCTGTTTCATACATCGAAAATTAATTCTTACTACCGGAATATAAATTTTGATTCTAATTCAGTTTATAAAACCTTTTGTTTGTATTTCATTTGTATTTTCTAGAACTAAAATCAAAAATATTCGAAACTTTTATTCTGATTCCGGCAATCGAATTAAAATTGTATTAATTAAATTTTGTTTCTGTTTCGCACATCCAAAACGAAACTGCAAACAATTTTGATTGTGATTCTTACAACCTGAATTGAAATTAGAAACAAATCCAATTCTGAACAGATTTATGACATCTTTGATTTGTATTTTCTGGAACTTAAATCAAAAACATTCAAAATGTTTATTCTCCAGCAATCCATTTATTCCAGCAATCGAATTAAAATAGTATTAAACTTTGTTTCGATTTCATACATCCAAAACGAAATTATAGACAATTTTGATTCTTGCATAAGAAATGAAATTAGAAACCATTTTGATTTTCATCAGGTTTATGAAACCTTTCGTTTGTATTTCATTTGAAAATTTTCAACTAGAAAAAAAAACAGAGAGCCTGGTATCGTAAATTAATTATTTGAATAAATTATTTTAGAGCCTTTCGCAGTTTGCGCCAGTCTTTTCCTCTGCCAAAAACCCGAACATTTGGTTTCACTTCTGATTCAGATTAAACGAAATTGCATAAAATTATATTTTTGTTTTATGGTCTCCAATTAAAATATGCATTGTATTACGTTTCAACAGAGCACATTTCTGGGAGCCTGGTATTCGGTTAATTATTTAAAAATATTATTTTTGAACCTTTCGCAGTTTGTCGCCTGCCTTTTCCTCTAACAAAAAACGGAACTACACTTTGTTTCACTTTTGCTTCAGATTAAACGAAATTGCATAAAATGATATTTTCGTTTAAAGTTCTCGAATCAAAACATCCATTTCATCATGTTTCGGTAGAGAACATTTCTGGGAGCCTGGTATCGTAAATTAATTATTTGAATAAATTGTTTTTAACCTTTCGCAGTTTGGCGCAATGCCTTTTTCTCTGCCAAGAAGCGAAACTACATTTAGTCTCACTTCCGATTCAAATTAAACGAAACTGCATAGAATTATATTTTCATTTCAAATTCTCGAAGCAAAATATTCCTTTCATTATATTTAGATAGAGAAATACAACCAAATTAGGTTTCTAATTTCGTTGTAGGTTAGAAATAAATCAATGTGTGAAGTCAGTCGTTGCTTGAAATATGAATTAAAAACGAATTTCTAATGTATTTTAACGAAATTTATAATACGAAAACCAAAACGAAACTGAACTTTCATAGAGGTCCCTGCATAAAAGAAACTTTATATTTACTCTCGCTTATTGCGTGAACCCAACGATTCCAAGGGGTGTGGGGAGGGTATACCAATCGGTAGGTTCGCTTTTGGAACTTCAATCTATATGGAAGGTTTTTTGAGAGCGGACCGTGCGTTGTGCATGCGAAAGCTTCAAAAACATTGATTGATTTGATTTGATGATTGTAAAATATTACAAAAAAAAAAATAAAATAAATATCAAAATATCATATCCAATAAAATAAATATCAAAATATTTAAAATATTCAAAATGTTTACAATATTTAAAATTTCAAAGAAAAAGATATTTATTTAAGGCATTCGAAATATTCAATATAATTAAAATATTCCCAATATTCAAGGTATTCAAAATATTCAGAATATTCAAAATATTTAAGATATTCGAAATATTTAAAATGTTGAAAATATTAATAATAATTAAGATAATCGAAATATTCAACATATTTAAAATGTTCAAAATAATAAGGATAACGTACGAGTATAACATATTTAAAATATTTTGTATATTTTAAATATGTTGAATATTTCGAATATGTTGAATATTATGAATATTCAAAATATTTAAAACATTCAAAATATTTAAAGTAGTCAAATTATTTAAGATATTTTAAAACTTTCAAAATATTCGAAATGTTGAAAACACCCAAAATATTCAAAATATCCAAAATATTTACAATATTTAAGGTACTCAAAATATTCACAATATTCAAAACAAACAAACAACGAGACTATCGCGGGGTTCGTTCCCGTATCATTATTTGAACGAGGGTCAACTCGATGTGTCTGACAGAAACTTCGGTTAGGGTGGAGCATAAACTGAAACGAACCTTTCTTGCATCTATTAATTCTGTGGCTTGGTGCTAAAAGGGCCAATGTCAAAATATTCAGTTTTGAGATAATTGAACTTGAATGTTTTAACAAAAACTATCATAACTACAGCAGACAAACCTTCAAAGTTTTACTTATCAACTTGGGCTTAGATATAGATATATATTATGTAAAAAGTTGCAAAATTTAGAAGACAAAGATGACATTGGCCCTTTTAGCATAAAGTAATGTTTTAATTTTATGTTTTTATTGTGACATTGGCCGTCATAATAAGAACAATACCAAATAGAAAACCATGGTATTTTACTTTTTTATTATGTTGTTGCAAAGTTTATTGTAATCAAAGGATATAAAAACAAGAAATAGTAGTAAAGTAATGCAATAATAGCATATTATTGTGTTAATTCACATTCCTCTTCCATACCTTCATCTGCCAGGTAATCCACAATGTTGTCATTTGCAGTGATTTGTTCCATGAAATGATTGTAGTATGTGCGATTCGTATTGGTAGTGTTTGGCAAAAGTGCCTTTAAGTCATTCAATTTTTCTGTACTTAAAGGAACTGGTTGCTTGTTGAGTGGTTGAAGCTTGGGAAGATTTCCGTGTCGTGTTTTCTTGTGATTTCTGGATATGTTAAGAGATTTAAACTCGCCCTCAAAGGAATGTTTATACAAGACACTTGGAGAGTTTGTTGAATACTGCATCCATTTAATTCGTAACCACTGAACTTGTTCATTTATAGTGTTATTTTTCCGATGTACATAATGAGTAGTTAAACATGATTTAAAATTTAAAAATTCTGTTTGGTCCAAACGTATTGGTACCAAACGTATTAAATTTGCCCAATCTCGAGGCAACTCTATATCAGCTGTAGTATGTTTTTTGGTTTTTTCTATTGCCGCATGAATGCTATCCGCTTCCATATTTGTATGCCCCGCCTCAAGAAATTTGTGGTTAACTGTAAACTGTTTACTCCCAGCTTTCAATTCACTTACAGTTATCAGTAACATTGTTGAAAAATAAATATTTCGGTTTTGTCCTCCGCAGGAGTCGCTGTACATATTAACTGTATGTATATTACTATTTTTGGAAAGATTGTGTAAGTACACAATGGTAGATACATGAAGCGATTTCCTGTCCACCGCGGCCAGCCACTGTTTCATTCCATACGTAGCATATAGAAGATGATTTTCTTCCCATCGTTTGGTAGATGGTAACCTCACCAATGTCCACAGCTGACGTTTATAAAAACTTAATCCACTCCTAAGGTAAGGAGTTGGCAAGCATTTCTGCAAGTCGAATGAAATAGTAACATTGCCTGGATTATCCTGGCATTCCTCCTTATCTTTTCTTTTTGATTCGTAGGCCAAATGTAAGTGCTTGTTTTTTTCTTCTTCGATTGATGTTCGTTCTATCTCGTTTTGGCAACATTTTAACTGCATTGCAAACTTATCGCATTTTGCACATGTATCATTTTTAGGCTTGTGAAACGATAAGTTAAAGTCCTCAACAAATATTTGTCTGTATAGGGAGACTTTTCTCGGTTCAATATTTTTGCCTTTGCAATAATTTACGTACAGTCGGTACATTTCAGAAATCGACAGATCTGATGACATATACTTCTTCTGAGTGTGGGTGCGCGAGTAGTGACTCTGATAAGCTGAAAAGAGGTTTATGTGTTCTCTTATCAGGACTTTATCTATTTCCGGAACTCTAGGATGATTTTGATGTTTCCCTCGATTATCTTCAGAACATATTTTGCTATCGCTAAATCGTTTCTTTTCTACAATTGCTCTAGCTTTTTTCAATGTTATATCAAATGTATTTAAAAATATGGTTTGACAGACTTTAAATTTCTCACCGTTGGTTGTTGTGAGAAAATACTTTCCACTAAAGTTTCGTCTACTATTGTTCTGGTCACTCTGCCTCAATCGTTGGGCATGTTTTTCATGTTCCTGTATGGAATTTGCCACAAACTGATTTTGTCCAGAGCTCGACAACTTATAAAAACTTGTAAAAACAAGTTGGCGCTTCTCAGGGGTTATTCTTTCATAACACTTTTGTTTGCATGTGCACGCAGCTTTCACTTGTTTGGCTGGTATTATTTTATTTCCAGACACTGCCGTATATGCCTTACCTTGAGTTTTCAATGACTTTCTTATATTTCGGGTCCAATTAGAAGAATTTCGCTTTCGTTTTCTTGTAGTATCATCCTTATTTTGTTTCTTTCTTCCTCTGCGTGAGTTGTTTGGTTGGTTTTCGTCAGTGTCCGAATGATTGTCTATCGCTACATATTCATCACCATTTTCTTCAAACGGTTCAAAATCACTTGAAATTGTACATTACGTGGCTTCAACATCCATGACTGATGCTGATTTCGGAAAATAACGATAAAAGGTTGTATAGTTATTAATATTAAAGTTTCACTTCATGCTTTATCACCTACCATCTTTATCAGTTTTACACATTTGTAAAATCCTCATTGTTCTTGAATTATGCATTATCTGATTAATTTCACTATCAGTTAAAAAAACTTACAGTACAGGAGAAAGACAGAAGGCAGAAGAACGATAACAGAATAATAACAATAAATAATGGTCGTTGCCATATTTTTTTTTTTAAATACAATAATTGTACTAAAAAACACACAAAGATTATGACAGTAAACTAGAGGCCTACTAAAAGCTGAAGCAAAAAGAGCAAATATTGATTGACCGAATATAAATTTTTTTTTATTTAATAATATTTCAAAAAAATTTATGAATAAAAATTTACAATCTTAGTGATTGCTAAAAGGGCCAAAGTAGACATTGGCCCTTTTAGCATTAAGTTTTATAGATGAGTTCATAATGACATTGGCCAGCTTTACGCTTATTTAACCCCTTTTGGGTAAAATTTAAGATTGACTGTTTTATAATTATGAAAGAGAGCAAAAACAGAAATCTAATGCAATGATTATCTCAAAACTGAGTATTTTGACATTGGTCCTTTTAGCACCAAGCCACAGAATTAATATCGTAAATTGCTTCTAATTAAAGAAAAAAAAATTAAAATCTTTGAAAAATATTGGAAATTGGCAAAATTTTTTAAGGTAACTTCAGCAGTTATATAAACAGCTACGACTTTAGCATACCTATGACGATAAAATATTTTAATGCAAAATTTCGCAATCTCGGCTTGACTGATTTAGCCTCTATCGCGTCTCCTAAAGGTTGTTTATGGCGAACAAAAATGGTTGATACAAACGAAATAACAAACTTAATATACCGCCCCTTTCCATATTGATGGGTGTGAGAAATTTTGTGGTTCTTTGTACCTTAAAATCAAATTGCCCTTCCCTTCTTTACTTCCTTAAACGATAACATATAAATTATGAAACTTTTAAGATATATCTGGGAATCACAAAAAAGATATTTAATATCCATTTTATACCTTTGTGCATAAATTACTTAGCAAATATTAACTATGCAGGTGCAAACGTACACTTATTTTTATAAATGTCACAAGAGATATTCGTTAAAGCAAAAATCCTTGAGATCATTAAACTTGATCACCGTTAAACAGTGCAAAACACGTTTATTGCGATTTTAATTTCGCAAAAGTCACCGCTGCGCGTTTTTTATTTGTTTTATGCGATAATGAATCACATGAACTCTGGCTGGCAGTGGCAACAAATTTAAATATATTCTGTTTTTCTACTCAAAAAACAAATCGTCAATGCATATCTTTAAGCCAATCACATAAATGGAAATTTTGCTAAAATTCAAACATGTAAAGTGCAGAATTCTTAGTACATTTTTAAGAATTTTTTAGTACATCTTTCATTTCATAGATAGCCCGTCTTGTGGCTCTTCAGACTCTTGTTGAATCAGTTTTGATCCACACAACCTAATTTAGGTTACAAAAATGTTCTTCAAGTCATTTGCATTTTGCAGTCATTTGAATTAAAATGTTTAATTACGAGTACATTTGCATATAATTTCAAAACCTGATGCACGTTCAATCGGAAAATAACTCGGAACAAGTTATTTGTCTGTTAGTACAGATTTGAATAAAAAATTGGTTGGATTCAAAATTGCTCAGTGGCAGAAGTACGTGCACTTTTCATAAAACAAGAAGTTCCCTTGCAATACAAGAACGGGATCTGGGAGGCCTTCTTGCATTCACTAAGCTTAATAAGTCATAGAGGAAAATAACAAAGACTCCAAAGTCAAAACCAGATTTTTCCTGTTTAATAGAGTTTGACGAGAATTCAGTTGAAGTTCATGGTATTCATCTACATAAAACCGATGAAAATCACATCTGTAATTTCACCACAGCGTGCTTTCGGGTGTTATACAACTTGCACTAAACATTGGAGACATTCAGTTTGATCGCACTTACAGAGAGTAGCTGAGTAGAGTAAGTTGGAATCTCTATATCATTACCCTCTATGACTCAAACGCGATCCATTATTAGACTCTCTCAACAAGATCTACACCTTAACTACGATTTTGAAGCAAAGTTCAAGAAGTAAAACATCGAAGTGTTGGGCAGTCACGTTGAGGTCAACGCCGCTCAAACAACGATGAATGATTGTATCGGGACTCGAACCACAAAGCTTGAATAATCTAGAGAAATCAACTCTCTCTGGTTTGTAACAGATAAAATGTTTTACTAATAAGCTTCAGCAGTTTTGTTTTCGATTTTTTTTTTGGTTCAAAGCCATCATACAGGGTGGCCCACCAATTACACTACATATACAATATGGAATTCAAATAACTTTTGTTTAATTAATGAATTTCATTGAAATTATACTTTATATATTTATTTTTTTTTTTTTTTGCACAGTAAATTCAGTTTTATTTTACGTATCTAATTCGTTTTGAAGATGATAGACCGTAAATCACCTCAATGCTCATTCACGCATATGCGACACCTGTTCGGCACGGTATTGCCTCAATAATGGTTTTAAAAGACGGCTTCAACTCAGTCAATTGACCTTGGGGGAAGTGGAATTTCTGTATATTAATTTGCTTGCGAATTTTCGTTAGAACTCAGCCATAACCGATCTGGCTATGTGTGCAGCTAGTTACTCCATCTTGCTGGAACTAAATGTTGTTAGAAAGAATACGTCTTCGGCGCAGTTCAGGGTAATAAAAAACTCCTTAAATATCTTTAAAAAACAGTCCCCATTGACAGTTGACAGCTGACAGTAGTACGATTAGTGCGCCACCCTGTATTTAACATTTTTCAGCTATATAAAACCAAAGGCGATAGCGTTGGCTGGGTCATGTTGTGCGGATGGACTCAAATGCTCCAGCACGGAAAGTTTTCGACAACGAACTCGATGGACCACGCAGAAGAGGGCGACCAAAATCAAAACTATAAAAACTTGATGTGACGAATTGGAGGAGAAGCGCAGAAGACCGAAGCGCTTGGAATTATTTTCTACGGGCGACGCATAATAGATATGGATGTACGTTCGAGTCGCCACCTAAGAAAAAGAAGAAAACCAAAGGCGATGACCTCTGTAATACCACCATTGCGTGCTTTAAGACGTAATGTAAATCGCCTCCTCAAGCATTAAAGACATTTAGTTTGCTCGAGCCTACGGAGAGTATCTGAGATGAGCAGGTACTCTTTCTCTAGAGTATATCTATGACTTAAGCCTGCAATAGTGAACATGATAGTAACGTTCAAACCATTATACCACGACCGAACACACGCTTCATAGCACAGCGAAAAATTCCGAACAATCGTTCCATTTATCGCTTCCAAAAACAATATCTATCAAAATTACCGGGAATTGACGTTTTACATCTTACAAAGCCCATTTAAAGTGTTCGCCATAATTCGTTTTGTCGGTAAGTTGCCGCAACTGCCCTCTATACTGATGCGAATTTTGAACGCGATCAGTCATTTAGTTTATTTACACTGCACGATTTTGTCATGAAGTTTTTAAAATAAATAAAAATATCGAACAAAAAATTTGCCTCAAATTTTGTACCGCAAACGAAAATTTTGTGTTCCGAACTACTAAAAATGTTCCAGACGGCTTACGGTGAATCGATTTCGTGAAAAACAAATGCTTATGAGTGGTACAGTGGAGCATTTAAAAGCTATCGACATATGGAGCGAGATTTGCTTAGCTTTGATCGGTTATGAAGATCTTCAACTGAAGTTCACGTCGATAAATTGATTAAAATGTTGACTGAAAACCATTATTGAAGCTGGATAGAGGTTGCCACTAATAGGAGTATATCTGTGTCTCATGAATCAATTCGTATCACTTTACATGTCTATTTGGCTATGAAACTATTTGCCGCTCGATTAGTTCCGAATAATCAGAATATTCTTCAAAAAATTCAATCGATTGAAAGTCGCAGAAGGCATGCTAAAATGAGTCAAATCCAACCGAACATTCATAAAACGTATTATATGCGTTGATTAGTTTTGCATTTACCAGTTTGATATGCAAACCAATTAACAAGTTTCGAAATAGCGTCTTCTGAGCCTAAACCGAAAAATTCACAGCATAGTAGATCAAATGTGAAAGTAACATCGACTACTTCCTCTTCTTACCGCGTTGTGGTGCACTCGGAATTCTTGCCAACAAGTCAAATGATAAATATAGATTATCATCCGGACCTTATGTGGCGTTTAAGAGAACAAATTCATTGAAAATGGCAAAATTTGTGGGAAATTAATTAATAGATTTTGCATCACGATAGCGCATTATCTCACAAGGCTGACATGTCTCCGGCTGACCTTCTTCTCTTTTCAAAACACAAATTACTTTCACAGTTTTCAGGCAATAGAAAACGTAGGAGAGAATTCGCTGAAAGAATTGAAGCCTCTTGCAGAAAATTCATTTCCAAAAACATTGTGATGATTTTTGCATTGTTTGCATTGTGATATTAATTTCGAAGGCGCCTACTTCGAAGGTGATGCGGTAAATTTGATAAATTTAATGTATTTTCGATACACGGATTTTCGATATTTTGAAAGCTATTTAAAATCTCATTTCATTTATTTAGGTCTATGGTCATTCAAATCCTTACAGACTAAGAATTGGCATAACATATTTCAAGAAAGTTATGCAAATATGTGAATTATTTAATTTTAAATATCTAAAGGGACAGTTTAAAGTTATTTCTAGACATACAAAACTCTAAGTGTTGAATTGGGTATTCATTTCTTGCAATCCCATTTAGGATATTGAATTCAATAAATCCGCTATTGGGCATAATTTGTGGAATGACGTATTACATTAAATATATAATTATATCTGAATGATCTCGGCGGAACATAAAACGGTATAAGCGACAATAATTCAGAACAATCAAGTTTACCAGCTATTATATCGAATACAAATAGCAAGGTATGATAAATACAGCGATATTGCAATGACTGTAAGCTTAGTAACCAGCATCCGGAAATATAAGGAGGCACAAAATCACCAAAGTTAATTGAAGAGAGAGCAAATTTCAGAAAGACCCGCTGAATTCTTTCTATGCGTGATATATTGACTTGACAAGAGGGACTCCTTGGTCTTACACAGGAAGCATACACTATTTTTTAGGTATGTTGATCAGTGAAATCGGAACAACATCTTCATCTTAAGCTTTAGGGATAATTTATATGCGAGGTGAAAGTCAGCGCCGCATCAAAAACAACACCTAAATCCAATTCACTTCCAGTAGTGAGGAGCCTGTAATCACCAATTTTGAAAATCAGTTGAATTGGATTACGAGACATTGAAAATGAAATATGGACACATTTTGATAGATTTAATGAAAGTTTATTTTGGGGAACACCAATCAAGAAGAGCCTCAGAAATATTAGAAATTTTGTGAGAAAGTTGAGAAATAAAATTTATTTTACTCCAAAAAAATCGAATTTTTTTGCCAAGTCTCACTATTTTTCAATCTTAACGTATATACAAGTACAAGGACTAAATATTGCTACCCCCTAATACATTAAATAGTTGACCAACAGAAATTCAATTATATTGAAGAAATTTCATAATTTCCTAAACAAATTAATTAAACCATAATAAAAAAAAATACAAAATTTTATAAACGCATTTTTTGTTTATTATAATAATTAATAACAATATTCTTAATAACTATAAATTATTAGTGTATTAAAATTCTGTGTATTAAAAATAAATACGTACTATTTGTGAAAAATCTGCAATTTCATACATCGTCAAAAAACAGCCACACAAAAGTTCTTCAGATCCTCCGCGTCATATTTTTCAAGGATTGCTTGAAGATTTCTCAATTTTTTTCTTCTTGGTTATTTAGGGTTTTCAACATCCGTTTTCTTCAATTTTTCTTGGCGATTTTGCAAATTATATAGCAATTCCTCTCTGAACCAAATCAGTGTGTTGAGCGTTATCAGATCTTCTGCCGTGCAATTTTTTATATTTTGCATAGTGTTCTTGATCAATTCGCCGGTGAGAGAGATTTTGGTTTGATTCAAGAGTGTCGTGTTCACTTTTTTTTGTTGCAGTTGTTCACGATACACGAACAGAGTGTAGCTGAGTGTTGAAGATTTTCCTTGTGTGGCATCCATTCTCAGTTATTGTCGAATTATTTAAAATAATATTTGCTCTTAAAGAAACGATGTTTTGGTAAAGGATTTTCAAGTACGAATGATGTCAATGTTGCAATTCCTGTCACCTTTTATACTAAGATAGAGCTCAAAAATATCTGGACTATGTGTAGTTTATTTACCTAATTATCTTTAATCCATTTAATCCATTGTAATTTCGAGTTTCCTTACTTTATGACCTCACTTGTTAAAGGATTAGTAAGACAATAATTCTTGCAGAATACATTTTCACACAGGCAATTAGCATTCGTGTGCACATAAGCCGTTTTTACAATCACAGTAGCAATAAAGAAAATAGGTCGTTAGGACGTGAAACTCCTTTTTATGATTACCAAAAGATCAGAAAATGACTTTTTTTTATTGCCCCCCACAATAATGTGGAAAAACTAAACAGGTAGATCATTAACACCCATTCGATTTGACACAGTTGCAATTTGCAACTCTTCAACTGAGAGCAAAACATGAGTATGGTTTATGATACCCATTAAGATCATCACTAAATCATCGTACAAAATTAAATTTATTTCTTTCGAATATTGTCGATATACCTTATTATGGATACTAAGCCAACATCTTCATCCCTCAGCTATTTTTTTATCGAAAGCAACTGCGGCAAACGCAGACGCAGCGTTTATAGCTGAGTCCCGCCCAAGTCTCTCTCACCGAAAAGTTGATCAAAAAAACTCTATGAAATATGAAAAATTGTACTAAGGAAGCTTCAGTGAAGATCAATAGAGAGATTATATTCAAAAGAAAATTACAATGCCAAGGTCAATTAAGGAAATGAAATATGGAACATGCCAAAGGACATCAATGGAAATGATCTCGTTAATAACAAAAAGAAGCGGAGAGAAAACCACTCACAAGGTTCCCAAGTATTACTTGTTATATATGATATCGAATGTGAGACATTGGAATTGGTGGTATATAAGTAACCTAAAGTTCACTGGAGGTTTTATTTACAAGGATGCTTCTGATCCTTGACAATATGATACTGATAATCTGACGGATATTTATCGCATCAAAGGCAACACAAGATTTTGGACGTCTGAACATCAATCGAAGTCAACAATGCAGTAAAATGCTGAACATTTATTTTTAATTAACATCTTCTCAAAACTATATTTAAAGAATGCGGAATACAGGAAATGTTCTGGACACTATTTAATAAAATCAATATCAATAAAAAACAGAAACTATGTGTGTCAATATCAGTATTGCCAGAACTTTGTAAGGAAAACAAGCCAACTCTTTCGAAAAAAATAAATACTTCTTAAGGAAAGTGATGTTATTTCATTTTCTATTGTGTTTTATAAGCTGAAGCTTAGCAAATGAGATTTTTACTCATACTGAAAGTTCTTCCAGGATAAGATATATATTTAAAATTCAAATCGATTCAGAAATTCATTCACCAAAAAAGTATAATCTTCATCCAGTCAGCATCATTTTCCTTCTTTTTTGCCATTAAATCCAATTAGATTAGGGTGGAATTTTAAACGTTATTATTTACTATTAGAGTGTCCAAACGATAAAAACAATTTCTATGGTCAAGGCCATATAACAGCTTTTCTAGATCGTAAGTATTGATTAGCAAATTATTTATTTCGGTTAATGTATTTAAAGATCCGAATAACATTTTAATATTTGTGAAATAATTTTTTCAAGTCATAAAAATAACAAGAATTATATTCGGATTCGTTTCAAATAATAAAATGTGTATTTTTATTGGATATTTTCCACCTATCATAACAAATAGTAATATTGCGTTGCTTGGAAAGTCTGTCATTGATTTGAACATTCTTAACCGAACCGATCTTATCTAAATTGTTACAAAAATCTACAGTAAATGGTGATTTGATAGACATATTCAACAGGCCAGCCCACTTTTGATGCAATCAATTGCATTTTTTCGGGTTTTTTTTTCTCACAGCATGAACTTTAAATGATTTTACTCACGGGAGTTAAAGTTAAAATGTTTAAAATTTGTCAAAAACTGTTGGCCTCTTTTTTTTATCGATTCTATCATAAACATTAACGTTATATGAATTTCCTTCGCTGGTCATGCACGTCACCAAGCAGTGAA
This sequence comes from Philornis downsi, assembly GCA_019455685.1. Taxonomy (NCBI): domain Eukaryota; kingdom Metazoa; phylum Arthropoda; class Insecta; order Diptera; family Muscidae; genus Philornis; species Philornis downsi. The sequence goes on along the minus strand of JAHXMU010000301.1, from coordinate 2,525,662 downwards.
AAGAATCGATTTACTTAGCACATCAAATGAAAGCTACAAATAAGAATTGAGCGTTTCTCTTGGTGAATATATTTCATCAAATCTTACATATGATAAGATTATGTATGAATTAAAATTGCTTCCAGAGGTGGAATGTATTAAAACTGCTAACGTAATGTGAATTTTAAATACAATTTTGCCTCAAAATATTGATTAACAAGACCAAGACAGTATTGTGTTGTTGATTTTCTTACCAATGTCGATATTTCAACACTGAATTAATCAAATTTTCATTAATTTGTACTTAATACGGAGGACCCAAACACAACAAGTTTAAAGAAAACGCGACTAATTAGGTTTTCGCAGTACTTTTAAGGTGTTCGAGTCAATCGCTTTGCATTTTTTTAATATATTTTTCTTAGTTAATTATCAAAATTCGATTATAATTCTTGTGGAGACTTTGAATTATTAACTTTTCTACACAGAAATGTCAATGTTTCAAGTTTCTGTTTAAATAACCTATACTTTTCTATGTTGTAAAAATTTCTCCAAGCTATTTCATGGCAAAATGAAAATCTGAAATTCATTAATTACTGCTCAGAGCCTTTTTTTCAAAGCCGCCAGATTTTTTTTTGTAGTCACATCGTTTTCGTTTAAGTTGAATGCTACTGTAATAATTTTTAGTAGTATTATTTTAGACTTCCGAAAACAACACAAAAACATTCTGAAAAAAATTATGAACAAATCAAGAGAAAAGTCGTAAAGCTGAATCTAATTTTTGCTCGCTGAACAGGTGGATGAAAAGTTAAACCTGACCGGATAAAAGGCAACTGATCAATATTATCATTGAAGCAAATACTGTGCAGTAAAGCGGTTCGTTGTTACCATTTCATCACTAAGCATTTTCGCCGAATATAGGGGTATTGTATCCCTAAACTAATTTTCGACTTGATATTTTTCGAATATTTTGGTGGAAGTCCTTGCTTCTGTTTTTTTTTTCAACATATAACACTTGAAATACAGCCTTACATATTGGACAATTTTAATCAAATTTAACCAGCTCAGAGCTTTCCTCAGTAATTTTCGCCAAATTTGAAGTTTCTTACAAATATTGCAACAAAGGAAATTGCAAGCGCTTCCCAGAGTTTTGCTTATTCTTTGCCTGCTCATTTTTTTTCATTCCAAAATATTTCCTTGGGTGCAAAAATATGCCTTATTTATTTAGAAATTATTTTATAGACTTCCGTAGGTAAAAAATTTATACAGAAAATATTGAAGTTTGATTTTAGTTTTTAATTCTTTTAGTTCATCTCGCGAGAAAGCTTTCTCAAGAAAGCACAAGCTGCTAAAGGGTCTAAAGATGGTATTTTGATGAATATCGAAATAGCTATCCGTCCGTCAACTGTGTCAATATAACTAATTTCGCAAGTTTTTAATTTATACTGCATTAGCAAAATAAATAATAGCTAATAGAAAAACGATCTTGAACCGAACTAAGAATCAAAATCATGTTAAATGGAAGATCGATAATAAATTCAAAAAAGAAAATGAAGAAAAATGTAAACTTTCAACACATAGTTGTCACATTGTTTTGTTTTAAGTTCAATATAAACTGTTGTAACTTTTAGTGAAAAACACAAATTATTTAAAGTTTTCTCTTTCTCAATAGACTGAAATATGTGGCATTAATATATTTAGCAAAAAAAATATTTATAATATTTTTGAAAAAATATAGTGAAAGTTCAAAGCTACGAAAACGGTCCCAAAACTAGCCAACTTAACAAAGAAGACATAAAAAAGTTGAGAAAAATGTTCTTTATTTTTCCACATAATCTTTTTTAGCTCGATACCCTTTTCCTAGCGATATTCAATAGCTTCTATACCATGTTTATAGTAAGAAATGTCAAGTTCCTTAAAATATCCATTAACCACAGACTTCACCTCTTCATTGTTGGCAAATCTTTTACCACCAAAAGCCATTTTTTTCAAATTTAAAAATAGCAAATAGTTCGAGGGAGCTAAATCTGGCGAATATGGTGCGTGATGCGGCAATTCGAACTTTAATTCATTTTGGCCATCGCAATAGTGAACAGGAGCTTCGTCTTAATGAAACAACAATTTCTTTTTACTTCTTTCTTTTTCTTTCTTGTTCTTTCTTTTCTTTTTTCATCACCTAAATGCTGTAATTAATTAGCGTAATATTCGCCGTTGATGGTTTTTCCTTTCTGAAGATAATCAGTATAAATAATCCCATGCATATCCCAAAAAACATACGCCATGACCTTGCCTGCAGACGGAACCGTCTTCATGTTCTTTGGACACGATTCTTCCCTTAGAGTCCACTGGTTTGACTGTTCCTTTGTCCCAGGTGTGAATTGGTGGACAATCGACGTAAGAATTCGGCTTAATTGCAGTGAAACATCGCCATACTCTTTGAACTGAAGCGTCTTCACGACGCTGTTTTTGCTCTATTGCAAGTAAAAGCGGCACCCGTCTTGCGCACAGCTGTTTTATCTTCAAATCTTCGGTCAACACACTTTCTTAAATACCTATTATCTCCCCTATCTCACGGACCTTCCAGTATCATTTCATGGATTTTCTTAACCATGTCTGGTGTGGACACCTCAATTGGTCGACCACAACGGTGTTAGTTTTGGTCACTCCCTCGTTGCCCTCCCTTGGTGTGCCCTCGTTTAAACTCAGTTACCCAATATTATACAGTCATAAACGAAGAAGCAGACTTCCCCAGAGTAGAATCCAGTTAGGCTTTAAAATTTATTGAACTGAGACTTTTCAAATAGAAGTATTGAATTACATAATGGTGACCTCAATTTTTTCCATGTTTACAAATTCACTGAGATCGTTTACTTTTGATGGCTCAAATATAAATATTAAACAACGTGGCGCCATGAAACTTAAAACATATATTTTATAAGGTCGCCACTTTTCATCATAATAATTATTTAAAACTACTGGCACCATCTATACGTCAGCTCAGGAAGTTTTGGGATCGTCCTCGCAAATCCAATATTTTTTTCTTAGCTGAAAAAGCCCCCAATTCGGCAGTAAAAATCCTAAACGGGCAACACTGCATCAAACACAAAGTATACCTTTATGGATGTCATGGCCAATTCTAACATTCTTATTTTTCTTAAGTGGCGACTGGAATAGACATCGTTATCTATTATACGCCGCCCGTAGAAAATAATTCCAAGCGCTTCAATCTTCTGCGCTTCTCCTCCAATTCGAAATTCTAATTTGGTCCCTCTGATTGTCACTCACTTGGGAGTATCCAGATCCCCCTGCAGAATTTTCCAAGCAGCTCACGATTTGCGACCTTCGGGCAAGTATTCCCTAGTAATGCCATCTGGCATCCGCTTGATGGTAGCTAAAGTGAAAAGGCGACTAGTTGAGAAACCTAAATGGCATGCCAACATCGGTGCGTCTTAGGCCAGTAGGTAACTTCTGTTACTGAAACTTAACTCACCAGCCTAGTGATCGTTGGCAGCCCCAACAACAGGATCGGATGCAGTGGCCTGATAAGTCGCTCATTCTAAATTTAAATTATCATGAACATACGGAAGAAAATAATGCTAACTTTATCTCTATTAATACAACGCATTACATTATTTTCGGTGCTTCTCCCACTCAGTGGGAACATATTATGTATCGAAAAGCCATTGCCGTAAAATCCTTTAAGTTCCAACATCTCATCAAAAATATTCTGAAACTAAATATATATTTTTCATAGAAAGGAAGATTTAAAAGGATCGTTAATATTAGAAAAAAACAACAAAATTTAAACATCAGCGTGCTTTCATTCCTACATCCCACTTTTATTTGAAACCACAACTAATCGATTCGTTAGCAAAAAGTTAAGCTCTACGTCGTCAGTGATCGTTTGATCCCGCTTACGTTTTACATTCAGCAAATGTGCTCATTGTCGTCACATTCGTGTGCCAAATTATACCCTTTTTCGATTGCCTGCTGTATAGTCTGCTGTCCAGTTCCACTTTAAATTTCACCAAAACTTTAAATGTTTATTTAATTATACATCTGCTCAGATATTTTGTATATCTTACATTGTTGCATTCAACCAGGTCAGTTTCTTTGCAATTTAGACAGGCGCGCAGTAAATACTTGCATTTATTAAACAGTCCGAATACTTATATTTTTTGTTTTTTTTTAAAGTAGTCTGCTTATCTGTAACGATAGTTAGTTGCAACAAGTAAATAGCAACTATGTGTTGTTGTCACCTAAACCCAAAAGTGTTTACACATCACCTTAATGCATTGCATTTGTTGACCAAAGTATCGGTCAGTAGCACCAAATTATAAATGATTCACATTTTAGCCCACTCGACGTGCAGCCAGCCAGCACAGTGTATGCCACATACACGAGTATTGTATATATGCCAACTTTGTATGGTATAGGGTGGCACTTAGGTTTTGCTAAAGCAAATATCGTAAAGGTTTAAGTAATATTTTAAAAACTTAGAGTTAAGACTATCGCTTAAATGTAATTTTTAGTACCGAAAATTAAAAATTTATTTCTATTGTTTAATTTCGTTACTTGCACACAGTGATGGTACGAGTTTTGCGGATTTAGTTTTTTCCCCGCTAGATTTAGCTTTTTAGGTTCAAAACCTGTTTAGCGGATAAAAATTTGGTACAGCTTTAAACTTTTTTTTGCTCGTTTCTTTTTCAATTTTTAAATTTAAATTTAAATTTTTTTTGATTTAAATTTACTTTTTTTAAATTTAAATTTTTTTTTAATTTAAATTTAGTTTTTTTTAAATTTAAATTTAATTTTTTTTTTTAAATTTAAGTCAAAATTTTTTTTAAATTTTAATTTTTTTAAATTTTTTAATTTTTTTCTTTTGTTGGTTTTTTCGCTAGGTATGTAATCGAAATTTATTTCACTATAAAGAAGGTCAAAAATAATACTACTAAAAATTAAAAAAAAATCCTGCTACATTGAAAAAACGGCTCTGCAGAGGAATTAACGAATCTCAGATTTAGAATTCCAGTTTCCAACCATTTCGCCTTTTCATTTTGCTGTGAAATAGCTTGAAGAAATTTTTACGAATTAGAAAAGTAAAAGTTATTTAAACAGAAACTTGAAGCATTGAAATTTTTGTGTACAAAAATTAATATTTTAAAGCCTCCATACAAACTATAATCGAAAACTAGATCAAAAAATATAAGAAGACTAACTCTAAAAAGCAGTATTAAAACCTAATTAAATATTCCAGTTTTGTTTAAACCTGTGGTACATACATGGATGGATCTTCCCTATTAATGGAAATTTAACACTTTCAATATTAGTAAGAATACCAATTTCACGCAATATCTTGGTCTTATTGATCAATATTACATTTTTTTAGGCAAAATCGTATTTTAAATTCAGGTTAGGTTAGCATTTTAATAAATTTCATCCCTGGAAACAATTTAAATCTACACATAATCTAATCATTTGTAAAGTTTGATGAAATGTATACATCATGAGAAACTCGCAATTCTTATTTGAAGCTTTCATTTGATGTGCTAAGTAAATCGATTCTTTTCACTGCTTGGTGACGTGCATGACCAGCGAAGGAAATTCATATAACGTTAATGTTAATGATAGAATCGATAAAAAAAAGGCCAACAGTTTTTTAGAAAAGCTGTTATATGGCCTGGACCATAAAAATTGTTTTTATCGTTTGGACACTCTAATAGTAAATAATAACGTTTAAAATTCCACCCTAAGCTAATTGGATTTAATGGCAAAAAAAGAAGGGAAATGATGCTGACTGGATGAAGATTATACTTTTTGAAATGATGAAATAACATCACTTTCCTTAAAAAGTATTTAATTTTATTTTCTATTTTTTATTGATACTAATTTTATTAAATAGTGTCCAGAACATTTCTTGTATTCCGCATTCTTTAAATATAGTTTTGAGAAGATGTTTATTAAAAATAAATGTTCAGCATTTTATTGCACTGTCGACTTCGATTGATGGTCAAACGTCCAAAATCTTGTGTTGTCTTTGATGCGATAAATATCCCCCAGATTATCAGCATCATATTGTCAAGGATCAGAAGCATCCTTGTAAATAAAACCTCCAGTGAACTTTAGGTTACTTATATACCACCAATTCCAATTTCTCACCTTCGGTATCATATATAACAAGTAATACTTGGGAACCTTGTGAGTGGTTTTCTCTCCGCTTCTTTTTGTTATTAACGAGATCATTTCCTTTGATGTCCTTTGGCATGTTCCATATTTCATTTCCTTAATTGACCTTGGCATTGTAATTTTCTTTTGAATATAATCTCTGTATTGATCTTCACTAAAGCTTCCTTAGTACAATTTTTCATATTTCATAGAGTTTTTTTGATCAACTTTTCGGTGAGAGAGACTTGGGCGGGACTCAGCTATAAACGCTGCGTCTGCGTTTGCCGCAGTTGCTTTCGATAAAAAAATAGCTGAAGGATGAAGATGTTGGCTTAGTATCCATAATAAGGTATATCGACAATATTCGAAAGAAATAAATTTAATTTTGTACGATGATTTGGTGATGATCTTAATGGGTATCATAAACCATACTCATGTTTTACTCTTAGTTGAAGATTGCAAATTGCAACTGTGTCAAATTAAAAGGGTGTTAATGGTCTACCTGTTTACGTTTGTCACATTATTGCGAGGGACAATAAAAAAAACATTCTCTCTTTTGGTAATCATAAAAAGGATTTTCGCGTCCTATCCGACCTATTATCTCTATTGCTACTGTGATTGTAAAAACGGCTTATGTGCACACGAATACTAATTGCCTGTGTGAAAATGTATTCTGCAAGAATTATTGTCTTACTAATCCTTCAATAAGTGAGGTCATAAAGTAAGTAATGGATTAAATGAATTCAAGATAATCAGGTAAACAAACTACACATAGTCCAGACATTTTTGAGCTCTAACTTAGTATAAAAGGTGACAGGAACAGCAGCATTGACATCATTCGTACTTAAAAACCCTTTACCAAAACATCGTTTCTTTAAGAGCAAATATTATTTTAAATAATTCGACAATAACTAAGAATGGATGCCAAAAAAGGAAAATCTTCTACACTCGGCTACACTCTATTCATGTATCGTGAACAACTGCAACAAAAACAAGTGGAGACGACACGTTTGAATCGAACCAAACTCTCTCTCACCACAAAGTTGATCAAGAACACCATACAAAATATAAAAAAATGCACCGCGGAAGATCTGAAAGCGCTCAAGAAACAGATTTTGTTCAGAGAGAAATTGAAGTGTAATGTCCAAACACGTCAAGAAAAATTGAAGAAGGCGGATGATGGAAAGCAAAAGTTGTACCAAAGAAGTTAATTGGGAATCGGAAGCAGCCGTGTGGAAAAAAGTAATATATATACGACACCAAGGGTCTGAACAACTTCCATTAAGAGTTACAACAGCCTTGCAGATTATGGACGATGCATGAAATTGCAGATTTTTAGCAGATAATGCATATTCATTAGTTTCAATACACTAGAAATTTACAGATATTAAAAATATTTATTATAATAAACAAAAAAATTTGCAATTTTCTACATAAAATTATGTATTTTTTTATTATGGTTTAATCAATTCGTTAAGAAATTGGGAAATTTCTGAAATGTCATTGAATTCCTGTGGCTCAAAGATATTGGATTTTAGGCGCATTTGAATACTAATTTTGGAACATCTAATAAATGTAATATTTATTGTTTGTGACCAACCGTGGGGCGATGATCAGTACACACGACTATCGTTCGTATGATCGTGGGTTCAACCCCGTATACGCCCAACTATCTTTATTTGGGCGGCGGCCATCTCGATGTGTCTGACGAACACTTTAAGCAGTCGAGTGGTCGACAAGTCTGGTAAATGCATTTCATACTGTGATGTTTAGAATCGTCAATGAATTGTAGGCGCCTTCAATGCATGTGAGGAGCTCTTTCTTTCACATTTCATATTTACATAGCATGCAAAAGAATTTGGTTTTGTTACACACTCAGTTGCAATCACTGGACATACATTCTTGTAGACAAATCGTCTTTAGAGGATATTCATTATCAACACATCATCACCGGTCTAAAATGGCTTTGGAGGTAGGTGATCAGTACAGCTTTGTTATTTTTAACCCTTGACACTCCTATTCTGATCTCGTTTTGACTCTGTGTTGGGCAATTTATGACGTTGTCGATAATTTGCTTGATTTCTTCACCTGCGCTCTCTAACTTTGATGCACATTCGTGAACATCTTGCTTATGTCATTATCGCATATTAACGCTCGGCACTTTGGCGATTTGCTTTCTTAAAGAACTTTCTGAATTTAATGTTGAGAACCCATGCATCCCTTTCATTAAGGTAAAGATAATTTGCTCTGAAGGCTTCTAAAGTTCACCTTCGCTAAGTTTATGAACCATTGTGGAATATATGGGGGATATATCGAAGAAGGCCACACATCTGTCTTTACTTTTTGACTGTGCAAAGATTGTGTTCCAGTAACAATTATTTTCAAATACTTCTCAAGAAGTGGACCCATTGACACCCTGTCAGACCTCTGACAAAGATGTAATTTAGATATGATACATTTCAACGTACTCTATGTTGTAAACATTTTTTCATCTTCCTGACCGGAGAAAGCCTTTCTCCATAGCTTGTGCTTTTTACTTTTTGATCCAATGTTCTTCCATACATGTAACTTTCAATATTTTCGATCTCTCTTTCTGTAGCCTTTCCTTCTTCTTGAAAAACTGTCTGCCTCTCTTTTCCCCACTGCTTATAGTATTCCCTTACACCAAGCTTTACAACCGGCAGCAGCGTTGCCATGTATGCAACATCATTTTTCTGGAACGTAATGCAAAATTCTTCATTTTACCGATTGTCTGAGTTCACCTTCTTATCTGAGATATATCGGTGTTAGAGTGCCTTTTTCATTAGTCCAACGAAATATTGGTTTCTGATCTTGTTTACCATCCAAAACTTTGATCGCAAAGTTTATTTTCTTCCAAATGTATCCCTTGAAAAACTTTCCTATAAAACAACGTGACTCTACATTTGACATAAAAGAAAGGATAAGTATAAGATTATGTTCTCTTGGGTCTGTATTTAACAACCCTGTACAACGTTTAAAACCATCTGTTACATTAGAAATAATGTGGCTGCCATTAAGAAGAGGTCCATGACCGATGACGTAGGTATGACAAAAAAACAAACAAAAAGAGCTATGTTGCATTCTAGTGCTTTTGGGCTCCTTTGAAACTACTTGTTTTGCTGGGGATTAAAAATTAGTGATTCTCGTAAATAAGCATAAAGTGCGTGTTGAGAAATAGTGAAAATGTTATTCGACAAGTGGGAATATTTAGTCTATTAGGGAAGAAAACTTATTCCTAGAATTTGCAAACCCATCAACGACATTACTCCACAATTTGTCCGACTTTTTACTAAATATTTAACAGCATTACTATTATAATTTTGTTATAATATCAAAAAATATACATTTTCGTAGTTTAAAAATTATAACAAAACACCTCGTAACGAATATTCACTTTTATATCTAGGTACGAGTTTCTTTGATTGTTAGCATTTCTAAACACCGAAGGGAAAAAATAAAGCAAATTTCATATGACTTCCATTTCACCAACCCATTTTCACCGATAACATCAAAACTTTCATTGCAAACATTAAAATGCGAAGGAAACAAAAATTTGTCGTCACTTCATGGTGCCACCCTAATGGGCAATCAAATATCATAAACGCAATTATGCAGCTTTCTGTTAGACACTACGCAATTGCTGTAAAGAGTAATTGGCATTTGGAAGGAGTTTTACCCCTCCCTGAAACCAGTTACCAGAAGTTGCCGTCTGAGCCGTTAGGCATCCCACCAGACACCGTGAACATCATTATCATCATATCATCGTCGCCGTCGCTGTCGCCATTGTTGTATTTGGCCACAATCACATCTTGATAGTGTGGTTTCATCTTGCAGGCCCCGTGACTGCGTTTACATTTTCATTAATGGATTTCATTCTCTAATTATGGGTCGATTACAGTTACTCGACAAACAACGCTGCTGACCACTTCTGTTAACTGATTTACTACTTTGAATCACCTCAGGTTGTCGTTAGTCGTCGCATGCGGCCAGAAACACACCTGTTTTCTCAAATCATTTCTGTTAGCTCCCCCTCTATCCCGTGACCACACATGTGCTTTGGTTATGCGGGCATGTTCGCGTGATTTGCCATTTTTGTTCACATTTTAGCCGGCTTCTCAACCCAACACCGGGTTTGGTCTACCAAATGGGTTCCTATCTCTATGTTCATATATAAAAAAAGCACTTTGCTTTTAAGTCATTCATCAGCTGATAATTATGGTCATTTCATCACTATTTTTATGGGTTGTTTGTCAAACGATTTTTTTTCTCTAATCCGTTTTCATTTGTAAGCAAAGCAAAGCAGTTTCTTTTTAATTAAAACTAAATTTGAAAACTACGGATCACAATTGTAGTTTATAGTTGCATCTGTCCGATTGGTTTCTCTTTTTCTTTACCTAAAGCGAAGAAATAAAGAAAACTAAAAGGAAAATTGCAATTTTTGGAATTTTTAGTCCACTTTTTCAATAGAAGTGTTCGGAGTATGCAAAAATTATTCTTAATGCCCTCAATCGAAACAGATTTTTGTGGTTTCCGCAACTAAAGGGGGTGAGTTGCAATCTGCTTTGGTCTAACCGAGCTATGAAAAGAATTTCCATAAGATTATATATCCGTATTGAGCGTAAGCGGCAATTGTTTCTATTGTAGCCAATATGTAGGGTTATCCGTTTTCCGGTTTCAAATAAAGTTAAATAAAAGACACATAATAATACGATTTCGATAAAACTTTTATTTCATTATAATGCTTGGACTTTGCCATTATGCACGAAATACAATGCCATTTACATAACTGCCTCTGGATTGGTTGCCGCAGTGGATCCTTTTGAGCTAATTTTCGAAAAAATACAGCCCAATACTAAACATAATGCATACCAAACAGTCACTTTTTTCTGCATGCAATGGCTTTTCCACAATCAATTCTGGATTTTCCGATCCCCATATGCGACAGTTCTGATTTTTAACGTAATCACCGAATAAGAGATGAGCTTTATTGCTAAAAAAAATGTTGTTTGATTGAAAGCTCACTTTGGAGTTATCACTTTTATAGTACGTTTTAACTACTTTTTTGTGTCTTTTTATGCGTTTTTACGCTCTTCGTTTGTTAAACGATCCATATTCGTAAACGACAAACTTTTCACTAAATAAATAACACTTCAAATGACTGATATTTAACAGCTGATAGCCTTGCGAGCCGGCGATTTTGAAACCACTAAATGGATAACACTATTTTAATCTGTATTTGATTGGAAACACGCGTGGTGACTTCTTTTGGTGGTGTTGCAATTCGACCAAAGAAAGTATGTAACACTTTCAAATTAAATCTCCTACCAACCCGCACTTGGGCCAAGAAAGGGTGTTCTGAAATTTACGCAAGATTTTGATTTTGTGACATTTGTGCGACAAAATCTTGCTGGAGGAGAAGTAGAATATATTGCAAAATAATGCTGATTATTTAAGTTTTTCTTCATCTTAAAAGCTTTATTAAGCAGACAAATTTTACAACATTCGGAGTTAAAAAGCGGGGATATCCGCAAAGGTTCATTTTCCTCTCGGCTTTAAAATTGTGCATATATTTAAAAGTATTTTCTTCCGATCTATATTTGAAACAACCATTCACTTCATTCGTTTCTTACATAGAAAACTACATTGATTTTGTTTCCCCATGGAAACATAATGAAATCGATATCTTGATTCGGCAACCCAAAACAAATGCAGTTTCGTTTTCCGATCTGAATCAGAAATGAAACTTAATGCAATGAAACTAATGACTATATTGTAACCATCGGGGTTAGTACAGGCGACTATCATTTGCATGATCGCAGATTCAAACCCACATACTCATACATTCACCTATTATTATTTGAGTGGCGGTCACCACGGTGTGCCTGACGGAACACTTCGAGTAGTCGGGTAATCATCAAGTCTTGTTAAAGCTTTTCAAACGGTGACGTTCGAAATCGTTGTTAAACTGTAGATCGCATTGAGTGAGTCTAAAAATAGTATGTGTGTAAGCTCACTAGATGTGGGAAGCTCCTCCTTAACCATATATATCTCTTTTATGAGAAGAGAATTTGTTTATATTCAGAATACGTATTGGACAAGTTGCACAGAGACAAATGTGACTCCATGCTCAGAGTCGGGAACTATAACCGATCCGAAAAAATAAGAAAAAGGTGGTCATAGGAAATATTTGCCAAAATACAAATATGGCTACTACTGAACACGAAAATGACAAAATTTTGGTTGCAAAAAATATTTTCCAATTTTTTGTAAATTGCAAAAAAAGAAACAAACGGCAAATTTAAATGAAAAAAATTTTCCATTTTTTTTTAATTAAAAAAAAAAACAAAAACGCCAAATTTAAATGAATTCATGAATTGTATCAGAAAGCCAACATATTGTTAAAATTCCAAATTGTCTCTATTTCGAGAACGGGACGTCCTAAGGCGATAGTGAACAATTTTCTGTTATACAGAAACATTCAAAGAGAATTTTCCTTTTACGATGGCGCGATATCAAAGTCAAGAAATTTTGACTCTGTTAAAAAATGAATGTATAATAAAAAGAAATATATTGTATATTAATTCAATAAATAACGACAACTGCGTAAACACAAAGTCATCAAAAAAAGTAATAATAATAAATAAATGAATAAAAGGTCCCTATCTGGGACAAGGAGCGTCTAATTTTGAAAATAACAAATCACTCAAACGGAGTTGCTTTTATCAATGGCCTACGGTATAGCATCAATTTTTTAAGTCATTTTTATGTAAAAAATATTTACATGCAAGAAAATATTTTAAAAACAAACAAAAATATGGCTTTCTCTCTCTCTATCTCTCTCTACCTCCCTCTCTCTCTATCTATCTTTATCTCTCTCTACCTATCTCTATCTCTCTCTCCGAAACATTTACAATTTCCTTTAACGGGTTTTTTAGAAAACAATCATTGACTGAAAGCTATACTAAAAATAGCTCAAAATTGTCTAAAGTTCCCGGCAACGCCAGGTTGCCAAATTTTATCAAAACCAAATTACATTTAATTTTAATTTTTAACATTTATGCATAGAATCTTATTTATACGAAATATCCGGTGACTCGTAATTTTACTCAGGAACAGGATTTGTTCGGGCTAAGTGCATAGAAATGATAATGTAACAAAGAGGTAGGATACGTTTTCCCTCATTTTGACTCATTCAATTGTACAATACTTGCCCTAACAAAAGTGATGCAAGTTTTGATTTATTTACTTATTTGTTTTCATTGATATATTTTATTCATTTCTTAACTCTAGGATTGAGTTAACAATTAAAAACTAATTGTCGGCATTCAGATACATTGTCCAAAACACTGAGCCACAGCCATCCTTGATGCGATTGTATCCTCCATGCGAATTCTTGATAGCTACTTCATCACCAATTGAGATTTCTCACTTTTGTCGTCACATTTATAAATATCAGTTAACTCACTTTCGTAACTCAATCTCATTCTCTGAGGGTTCCATTAATTAATGGCATCATTTCCTTTGACTCCTTTGATTTTTCACATTCAATTTCCTCAACTGATCATAACTTCAATTTCCTTTGAAACATAATTGATCGCCTTAGATCAGCTTTCTTGTTAAACTTTTTGCGGAGAGGGTTTTTGGTGCGAGTCGGGCATGAAAATTGAGTTTGCCTTTAACGCAGTTGCTTCCGATTAAACAATAATGTATAACTGGAAGATGAATATGTTCGTTTGGACTCCATACTAATGTATATCAACAATTTTCGTAAGTAATAAATTTAATATTTTGTAATAATCTGGTAATGGTACTTCAAGTGTGAATAATGCTATAGAGATTACATGAGTCGTGTCTTACGCTCAGTTAGAGGTTATCAATTATACTTGAGTTAAATCGATAGGGGTGTACCTGTTCACGTGTGCAACGTCATTGTGGGGGACAATACAAAGTAAGTCATTATTTAATCCTTTGGTAATCATAAAAAGGATTTTCACTCTTATCGATCTATTTTCTCTATTGCTACTGTTATTGCGAAAACGACTTATGAGCGCACGAGAGATAATTGCCTGTGTGAAAATGTATTCTACAAGAATTGTTGTCTTACTAATCCTTCAATAAGTGGGGTCATAAAGTGAGGAAACTCTAAATTACAATGGGTTAAATGAATTCTAGATAATCAGGTAAATAAACTACACATAGTCCAGACATTTTTGAGCTCTAACTTAGTATAAAAGGTGACAGGAACTGCAGCATTGACATCATTCGTACTTAAAAACCCTTTACCAAAACATCGTTTCTTTAAAAGCAAATATTATTTTAAATAATTCGGCAATAACTAAGAATGGATGCCAAACAAGGAAAATCTTCTACACCTGGCTACACTCTATTCATGTATCGTGAACAACTGCAACAAAAACAAGTGGAGACGACACGTTTGAATCAAACCAAAATCTCTCTCACCACAAAGTTGATCAAGAAAACTATACAAAATATAGGAAAATGCACGCTAGAAGATCTGAAAGCGCTCAACAGACAAATTTTGTTCAAAGAGAAATTGATACATAATTTCCATATTCGCCAAGAACAATTGAAGAAGACACCAAGTAGTATTAAAGAACATAATTGAATTAACCAAAGAGAACAAATTGGGAAATCTTAAAGTGATCTTTGAAAACTATGACGCGCAAGATCTGACAAACTTCCATGGCACAAATTTGGAATGGAGAAGTCCGGTAGATTATTGACGATGTATGATTGCAAATGATTCGCAGATAATACAAAAATTTAAGTTTCAATACACTGGGAATTTGCTGATGTTAAGACTAGTTATTCTAATAAACAAAAAAAAGACAAAAAAATTATACGAAATTTTATATTTTTTATTATGACTTATTTAATTTGTTTAGGAAATTGTGAAATTTCTAAAATGTCGTTGAATTTCTGCGGCTCAACTGTTTGGAGTATTTGGGGCACTAATATTTGATCATCTCACAAATGTAATATCTATTGGTTTTTTATGATTCGTCGTTTTCAAAAATTCCTGTCTAATTTATGGCATCAGCAGTCTTTCTGAGTCAGAGACTATTTTCGAGAACTCGGCATTTGATCCCGGGAAAAAGTAACTTCGGGACGTTACACCGCCCACACAAGTGACACCATCTACTACATCTAATGCACTTACCTTGGCGCGATATTTAGTACACGCGACTTCCGTTCGCATGATCCCGAGTTCAATCCCGCATACAATTAACTATCATTATCTCAGCAGCAGTCATCTTAATATACCTAACAAACACTTCGAGTAGTCTTGCGATCGATAAGAATGCGCGTAAGCTCACTGAGAAGCTCTCCCATGTGTTATACAAGGGAATTCGTTTATATCTAATGAACTGATAGAGGTATACATACAGAAGAAATTTGTTATGCTGCTTGTGGCATAAAGAGAAGTATGTTCGATTCCTTTTTAAAGTTATCTTATGGTGATCAAAAGAAACCAACAGATTGTCATAAAAGTTGCATAACAGGTTACTATCAATTATGAAATCGTCATGAGCTATATTAGTTTATAATCAAAAACGATGCGTTTTGACATACCTATATATGCCGCTGATGCAGATAGAAATATATTGGAAGAAAAAATGGGCATAGTCACAGCACTTTCAAAAAACATTCTTTATGTTGGCCAAAAAATAAAAAGAACTCAAAAAGTTACTACCAACCTTTGCGCATTAACATTTTGAATGGGTGTATCTTATGAACTGTAAGAGCTATGAACATACCATTTGGTATATGTGCTACTAGCTACATACATGTCAGCATAAATTGTTCGCTGCCATACCCTTTTTAATAAGACTTTTAAAGGGTCAAAGTTAATAATCGATTACCATAAAAATTAAGCAGCGGTGTCAATAACGAAATTAGCATAAGCTATGCTATGTTAAAATTAGGAGAAGGGAAGTGACACCGCTCGCGCAAGCTAATTATTTAAACGGTCATACGTCATGAAGCATTGGAGGTATAAACACGGGAATATTAGTGCCCCAAATACTCTAAACAGTTGAGCTGCAGAAATTTAACAACATTTCAGAAATTTCACAATTAAATCATAATAAAAAATACGAAATTTCATATAAAGTTTTTTTTTTTTTTTGTTTATTATAACAACTATTCTTAACCTCAGCAAAGTCCTACTGTATTGATATTGAAATTTTTGAATTATCTGCAAAACAACTGCAATTTCATATATCGTCAATAATCTACCAAACTCGTCCATCCCAAATTTGTATCATGAAAGTTTTTCAGACCTACTCCGTTATATTTTTCAAGGGTCACTTCAAGATTTCCCAATATCTTCTTCTTGGTCAATTCAGCTACTTGATTTAATACTATTTGGTATTTTCTGCATCCATCTTCTTCAATTTTTCTTGGCGATTTTCCAAATTATATTTCAATTTCTTTCTGAACAAAATCTGTCTGTTGAGCGTTTTCAGACCTTCTAGCTTGCATTTTTCAATACTTTGTACAGTTTTCTTGATCAACTTTGCGGTAAGCGAGATTTTGGTTTGATTCAAGCGTGTCGTCTCCACTTGTTTTTGTTGCAGTTGTTCACGATACACGAACAGAGTGTAGCTGAGTGTTGAAGATTTTCCTTGTTTGGCATCCATTCTTGGTTATTGTCGAATAATTTACAATAATATTTGCTCTTAAAGAAACGGTGTTTTGGTAAAGGTTTTCAAGTACAAATAAGTTGCAATTCCTGTCACCTTTTATAATAAGTTGGAGCCCAAAAATGTCTGGACTATTTGTAGTTTGTTTACCTGATTATCTTTAATCCGTTGTAATTTAGAGTTTCCTCATTTTATGACCCCACTTATTGAAGGATTAGTAAGACAATAATTATTGTAGAATTACACTGACGGCTCAAAATTAAGTGATCAAGTACATTTCGGGGTCTACTCCAAAGACATTAGGCTAAGCATAGCAAGAAGGCTACCTCATCACTGTAGTGTTTGTCAGGGCGAAAATTTGGCCATTAAGGATGTAGCAGAACGACTGAGATATAACGTCCTTACCACGGTGAGGATTAACATATTCCGTTACAGTCAAGGTGCCATTAAATCCCTGGATTCTGTTTTCCTAAATTCAACATTAGCCTTGAATTGCCGCAGATCTCTTAAAGAGATGGCTCAATATTTTAACATTCACCTTACGTGGCTGCCGGGTCGCAGGGACATATCAGGGAACTGCAGAGCAGACGAGCTGGCAAGACTAGGGACAACCGCCAGACGAGTTGGAGTCCGTGGCCATGTCTTTAGTAACTTGCAAGCTCCTACTACGAGATGGAGGATATTTAGCAGCAAATGCTGTGATCAATCCAGACGGATATGGCCTCGCCTGGATCTGAAGCGTTCACACACACTAGACCCAGTATCAAGACCCGACGTCTCATTGTTTGTATCCGTCATGACGGGACACTGTCTGATTAGTGACTACTGACTTCTGCAGGAATTGCAGGGATGAAGATGAGAAGCAGTCCATAGAACACTTTCTCTGCAATTGCCCCGCCCTGGCGAACAGGCGGGGATCAACATGTGGCTTTTATTTCTTTAGGGATCTGGGAGATTTGGACGATATAGATATTGTCTGACTTAAGAGCTTTTCGGTTCACCCAGGATGGTTCAACGGGGGAATCTAGGGACATCTTTATCTCTAGTTTCCGTGGTATCACAATGGACTACACAGTCTAAGTGAGTCTGTCTATTCAGACCGCCACACTGACCTAACCTGACCTAAGTATTTCCCTCGCGAATCTCTGAAACAATTTCTGAACGACAATACCATGATCTGTTGAACTGTCTTTTTAACTCTGCTGAAAAATGTGACAAAAAATATTGACCAACAATTCCAGCATAGTTCAATCCGTTATAAGAAAATCCTACTAAAAAAGTACTTCTAATGAACCACAAATGATGATGTTCCGAAAGCATCGTTTCAGTCAGCCAATTAAAATACAACATCCTTTCTAGTGAACTCGTAATAAGGTTGTGAATAGTTTATATTATATCTTTTTGTTTTAGTAATTTTCTGTAATTGCATTACCAATTTTAACAGTATTTCATGGGAAGAAAGGTCAAGGCTCATGAGGTAAACATTACTATTGTGACACATTTGTTTCACACTAATTGTGGGATAATACCAACAGTAGCAACAGCGGGTCATAAACTAAATCTACAAGTAATACAAATAACATCTGCCACAAAAGAAGCTCGATGCGGCTACTAAAACTAATGGCAGCATTCATACTCTCTCTCCCTAATTATCCATCAACAGTTGGGCTCAGATTAACGCAATACTTGACTGTTTGGCCCTTGTAATCCATTTATTTGTCAAATGCTGTTAAAGAACAATCAAAAATACATTAAAGAGCATTTAGCGATTTTCACTTAGCTTAAGGATAATCAACTCTTATAAGTAGCTAAAGGACAGACGCTCGGTGTGAAGAAAATTAGCAGGTACGTCTGGCTTACCGCTTTGTATGTCAACAGCATAACAACATTTGATGTTTTAATCTGTGAAAAACAAAAAGATTAACATTTAAAATGGCGGATTAACTTTTATTACTTAAGGTGTTGAAAAAGGATACTAAAAGTAGATGAATACTAATTGTGAGCAGGTAGATAAACTGTTGCTATATAAAACTCCCTCAATCCATCGGATGAGCATCATTCCTACGTGAAAGGACACACAGTCAACATATTTCGTCAAAAGCTAAATATTTTGATAATAATCTAAAAATGAACCCCGATTTATCGTCGTCTTCACTCCCGTACGTTTTATTTCTGTACCGCGAACAATTACATCAGAAACGGAAGCGTGAGAAGCGTTTAAACCGAATGAAAATATCACTAACCGACAAGCTAATCCGCCAAACCACCGAAATGGATAACTGTAGCATGGATGACATGATGGCTATTAACCGTGGGATTGCCCTGCAACAAAAGTTGGAATACCAAATGCATTGCCAGCGTCCAATGAAAAAACCACAGCCGTCTCCAAAAAAAGACTACTCAATGACTTTGGAAACTACTGATTATTCGCGATGTTACACGAGATAGTCATTGACTGAGTTCTGAGAATGGAGTGAAGAATTTTCAATGTAACAATGGTTTTCTGAATATTACAGTTTTGGAATTATAAAAAAAATGTACATTCGAAATTTAGATAAAAGATTTTTATGTAACAACTTTTGTGAAATCTCTTTGGAAATTAATAAACAAAGAATTTAGGTTGTATTTTTCCTATACAAAATTTATAATTTGATGCAATATAACAATAAATATATTAGTTACTTGTCTAGATTCACTCTTAGGCAGCAATAAAACCAAATCAACATACATATAATTTCAAAATTTTATTTTTTTATGCTAATGTTGTTTAGAATTATCCATTCTTCGTTTTCATTAAACGTTAAATAAAATACACATAAAGCAGTGATTTCGTTGAAACTTTTATTTTATTATAATGCTTGGACCTTGCCATTATGTACGAAATATACCTATAATGTAATTTAAATGACCGCCTCTGGATTGCTTGCAGCAGTGAATCCTTTTCAGGTAATTTTTCGATAAAATGCGGCGTAATGATTCCTCCCACCCACTACCAAACGCACCAAACAGTCACTTTTTCCGGATGCAATAGTTTTTTTTCCACAATTACTTCTGGGTTCTCTGATCCCCACAGCAAAAATTTCGCTTGTTGACGCCGTTTGAGAAATGAGCTTCATCGCTGAAGAACATTTTGTTCGATTGAAAGTCCACGTTTGGATGAGCACTATTGCAGCAAATTTAAACTATTTTTATGCGTTCTTCTGTTGTCAAACAATCCTTTTCGGCAAGCTTTTCATTAAATAAATGCCACTTTAGATGACAGCTATTTAACAGCGGACAGCCTTGTCAGACCGACGGTGCTACAGCAATGCCCGTACTCTCCGTTTGCAATAACGGACCCATTCATTTTGTATAAACTTACAGCGTTTATACTTACTTACAATAATTTGCAATTAAATTAGTTAATACTCAATTTGTACTTCAAAAATGTACTTAACTTGAATTGTCAATCAATGTACAGGTCGTATTCAATCGTGAATTGAGTTTAACTATGCTATAAATTTTACTTGTTACCTATTGTGAATTGATTTATGAATTGTAAAAAGATAAATTGTAAAGTGGCAAGTTAAGTTAATATGCCAAAAACGGCACTTCTTTGCGTCACATCATAGCGAGTACTCATTTTGACCCTCATCTTGAATTCTACATTAAAATTACTTATTATAACGTGAACAGAACTTCCGTTGTACACCAATCATTGCATAAGCATTTATGGTAAGCTGAAACTGCTATCCTCAAAGATCTATCCACTATCTCTAATCCCTTAAGGTTTAATCTCTGGTTTTTTCTTCCTACCTAAATCCTAATACAATTTCTTGTTGTACGAGAGATTGTAAATATTTAAGGCTATACTCAATTTTTAGAGCTAACCCGCTACCGCAAAACCTGCTTTTACCAAAGATGCAGTCCACATCCTAACAAAACTCTCTCCAAACGCTAACACCAATCGTCTTTTCCCCCCTTAACCCAAACGCTAACGTTTGTTCACATTTTATGGATTATTGGAATGGAGTGTAACATTTGATACAGTAATCTATCTAATCTAACGTCCCGAAGGAAACTTTTAAAGTACCAAAGATTTTTTGACCAAATGCTTTTCAGGACTTTTTAAGTTCATCTGTCTGTTTGACTAGCAGGTTTTCCGTAAATCCTTATTAAATCTTGGCCCAACCAAATATCTTGCCAGATCATATCGTGCATTATAAACGGGCTATAACGCCTCAACCTTTCTGGTACCTCTTGGAAAAATTTAACGATTTTCCAAGGGTTAAATTCACTTCTATGCATTTGCCCACTGCGTTAGTTTATAAAGCTTTTTGAAATTAGTCATATCATTCAGGTACCTCCCACAGAAATTTCAAAGTCAATTGATTGGCTGACTGGCTCGTCTATCTCTCGCTATAGTCGAGATAAATCATTATCGTTATAATTTTGCCAGTTCGTAACACCATTAAAGGAGAGTTGTTAGAGATATTTGGTTCATTGATGTCGTCATATGAGTGGAACTGCTGCTCAGTTAGACCGTTTGCCATCGAACGAAACAAGGAATAATCGGGCGTCGCAATATCTAGAGAATATAGCGGACGGGATAAGACTTCCCATTTCAGTGTTTCCAAGTAGGTTTTAGCGGGCTTGGCTACGTGAGGCCGAGTATTGTGATGCTGAAGAATCACTTGTCCGTACCTCTTCCCATACTGTGGGCGTTTCTCGCGCAGAATTCAGTTCAATCGCATTAATTAAAGTCGATACCGATCCCCTGGGATAGTTTCGCTTGGTTTCAACACAGCTCGTAATAAATAACACCGGCCTGGTCCCACCAAATACAGAGCATAGCTTTCGCAGCGTAAATATTCGGCCAAGGCAACGACGTAGAAGCATGACCGGGCAGTCCCCATAACTTCCTTTTCTTTGGATTGTTGTAATGAATGCATTTTTCATCACCCGTTCCAACACGATAAAGAAACCCTTTCCTTTTTGTCGCTAAAGCAATTGTTCACAGGCAAAAAAAAACAAAGTTCTACGTCCTTTGGCTTCATCTCATAAGGAACCCAAGTTCCTTGCTTTTGAATCATTCGCAATGCATGCAATCGCTTCGAAATGACTTGGCGGGTAACTCCTAATACTGAAGCAAGCTCTACCTGCGTTTGGCACGGATCCCCATCAAGCAATGCCGTCAGTTCAGCGTCTTCGAAAGTTTTTCGTCTTCCTTCACGCGAACGGTCGTCAACATCAAAATCACCGTCTTTAGAGCGACGAAACCAACACGTTGCTTCACTTAAAGCAGCATTACTGAAAAGTTTCGAAGCTCTCGGTGAGCATCAGCCGCCATTTTCTTTGATTCAAAAAAGAAAATCAATACGAGTATTTGGCTTAAAATCATTCATATTAACACAACCAAAAGAATATGACGTCAAACGAAAATCACTATTGTGTCGAGGCGGTATGCTTACCATATGCCTAAACTTAGCTCATAACGTTTAGGTCAGAATGGCAGAATAGACTACGTCATCTATTGGCAAATAGCGGGAACTTAGTTACGCACCTAATATAAATCAGCTATATACCGACATCAACGAAATCAACTACATCAAAATACGTCGTTATCGTTGGTCGAGTCATGTTATGCGGATGGACTAAAAGGCGCCATCAAGAAAACCCATGGATAATAAGCTCGAGAGCGATAAAGACCCCGTTGGAAGGACGAGTCTCTTGAAATTCTACCGAATCTTGGAGAAAAGCTACAGAAAACCAAATTGAACGTAGGATAGTACTAAGAAAATAGTTTAAAGATATATGCTTTTGAACATAAATCCTTTAAAAATCGACTATAGGACCATGTAAAAGAATACCATCAGAAGGTTATATCAACCCGCCCTGAAGTTCTGCAGGTTTTCAAAATAAGTAAGAGCAAATTTACACAAATTTGCAGTTTACGTCGCTGCCATAAATTTCTGTGTGTAACGCAAATAAGTCTATGTTTTTGTAAGGAAGTTTCTATGAAATGCACACATCGTTTTTAGCACATAGATATGAAGATGTTCTGCGTAAGCTAACAGTATTGGAAATTCTGTAAAGTATTATAAAAAACATAGATATTCCATAAACAATTATATCTAAACAAATCTGTGAACAATCTTAGTTTCATAATTAAACTCTCAGAAACAGTGTCTGCATCGCTTCATTTAATCAAAGTTATTCCTTATCTCTGCAACTGATTGCCTTCGCCATCTGCAGTCATTTCTGCAAAACATTTTAATCTATATTACGCACTAGTTTGATCCAGTTTCATTTCAATATACATTTCGCAAATCCGTTTTGCTTTTATTCAAACAACGGATTATACAAATTTACATAAATATCGTAGCAGTAACCCCATTACAGGAAAACGGAAATTATGTTTTAACGAAACATCAATAAAAGGGTGATTGGGATTGAAATTACTCAGCACTACAACTGGCAGCACTTGTGATGAAAAAAAAACCAATGAAAAGCAATTCACTTCGAAAGTTTTCAATTACATCGATACGACTGTTTCTACGGGTTTAAAGCAAATATTTATTTAAAAAGAGTTTCGTGTCAGCGACGGTGCAATCTTCAAAAACTAATCTCATAAAGTAAACATTGAAGTTAAGAAGCTTGATAGTTAAGATATTTGCCTGCTTAGCTTAGAAAGGACGAAGACGAAATCTATAATCATAGAAAATTGTTAATATTTCAGTAACAAAATGGGTCTCGTTGCAGACGAAGACAGAAGTGGCCCAAATTGGGTGCACAACATGAAAAAGATAATTTTAAAATATGTAAAATGTTGAAAGTGTCCAAATAAATCGGCATACACGAAAAATTAAAAAAAAATATTCTAAATATTAAAAATATTCAAAACATACATAATATTCAAAATATTTAAAATAATCAAAATAATTAAAATATTCAAAATAT
This sequence comes from Philornis downsi, assembly GCA_019455685.1. Taxonomy (NCBI): domain Eukaryota; kingdom Metazoa; phylum Arthropoda; class Insecta; order Diptera; family Muscidae; genus Philornis; species Philornis downsi. The sequence continues at coordinate 2,501,894 of JAHXMU010000301.1, read as the reverse complement.
TCCAAATATTCAAAATATCCAAAATATTTGAAACATTCACAATTTTCAAAATTTTCAAAGTATTCAAAATATTCTAAATATTAAAAATGTAAAAAAATTGTAAAATGTTGAAAGTGTCCAAATAAATCGGCATATACGAAAAATTAAAAAAAAAATATTCTAAATATTAAAAATATTCAAAACATTCCAAATATTCAAAATATCCAAAGTATTTAAAACATTCACAATTTTCAAAATTTTTAAAGTATTCAAAATATTTTAAATATTAAAAATATTCAAAACATTCAAGATATTCAAAACATTCAAAATATTCAAAATATAAAAATTATCCAAAAAAAATATATAAAACATTCACAATTTTCAAAATTTTCAAAGTATTGAAAATATCCAAAATATTCTAAATATTCAAAATATTCAAAACGTTCAGAATATTTCATATATCCAAAATATTCAAAACATTCATATTTAACATAATCAAGATAATTAAAATATTCAGAATATTCGAAATATTCAAAATATTCAAAACATTCATAATATTCAAAATATTCAAAACATTTAAAATATTAAAATATTCAACAAGATAATCAAAATAATCAAAACATTCATAATATTACTAATATTAAAAATATCCAAAATATTTATAATATTCAAAACATTCGTAATATTCCAATTTTTTCCCCTTATTTAAAATATTCAAAACATTCATAATATTAAAAATATTAATAATTAATAATAATATTAAAAATATTAAAAATATTCCAAATATTCAATATATTCAAAACATTCAACATATAAAAAACATTCAAAATATTCAACAAGATAATCAAAATATTCAAAACATTCATAATATTAAAACTATTTAAAATATCCAGAATATTTGAAATATTCATAATATTCAAAACATTCAAAATACTCAACAAGATTTTCAAAACATTTACAGTATTAAAAAATATTAAAAATATTCAAAATATCCAAAATATTCAAAATACTCAAAACATTCATAATATTCAAAATATTGAAAATATTCAAAACATTAAAAATACTCAACATATTTCAAATAATTAAAATATTCAAAAATGTCTACCTATTTACTTATATGATTACTAAAAAAGTTACTCTTGTCAAACTCTTGGTGTTCCGCACATCTTCCCTTGTTCGACCCACTAAGCTTTAATAGTACTTCGAAACCTGGTCTTGTAACGAAATTTTGGTCTCCCATCGAGTTCTTTATCGACGACTTTTCATCCTGGTGCATTGAGGGCCATCTGCAAGACATAACAAACCAAACCCACTCAATCGCTGTGTTTTATTAATACACTTGACCATGTCGGCGATACCGATACAGTCCACATATTTTCCGGAATATTTTTTTCTCGAAGACTCCCGGAACTGATTCAATACAGTTAAAACCAGTTTCTGGTACAGTTGGATTTTTGTTCGTCGTAAGAGGGTTTTGTTATTAAATCATTTCCTTAGCCTACAGCAACATCTATTCCCAAATAATTTTCTTCTCTTAGTCTTCGAGCCGCATTATTAGATTTATTCACAGAGGAGCAGAGGTAGATAAATGTATCCATTAATCCAAAATTATAGTTGTCAACCAGACTGTATGATTGGCATACCCAAGTATTTTTGTTGCTTTTGTTAAAGTGAAAGGATCAGCAGCATTCGCAAGACAGGCTGTCGCACTATCTGAAACTTTGTTTGATAAAGACTTTTTGTAAGCCAGTGTCATCCCAACTCTATCGCCAGGCCATCAGCACATGCAGCTTTGTTATTTTTTTGCTAGACTATCTTTACCAACATCGGAAATTACATCGCTATCCTTACAGGAGCTGGACCCTATTCCATACCCTCTGGTGGAATTTTCGGGCTTCACCTCTATCCCGTATCTTTCTATATCGTTTATTTACCGCTCTTTCCACAACTGTTCTGCCTAAAAAGCCGGTGCGCCTCTGTTCTCTTCTCCACATAGCGCCACCTCAAAACGTGTGCTAAGATTGGCTACAGCATTACCATGTAAGCACCATCACTTTCCTCAGACGTTATGCAATTTTTCATATCTAAGTTTTTGCGGCAATTGCCAATGAATGCACAATATGTTGTCACTTTGTGTCAGGAATATTAAGACCAGGAGCATTTTATTGTACTATTAGTTGAGAGAGTATGATGGAATAGCCTGGCTAAGTGACGTCTAGCTTTCTTTGTGCCCGGTTACACAATTTTTCCGCTCGGCTCAATCAGTGCGCATCATACCTATAACTAGCTGATGACCCGAGTCAATGTTAGCACTACGGCTCACACCCACGACTATGACGCTAGGAGTATACCTTCCACTTATGACCACGTGATCAATATGGTCTCTCGTGCTATGGTCAGCAGGTAGCCGCATTACGTTGTGGATGTTTTTATGTGGAAATCTAGTTCCAAACGATCCTATCTGAATCAATTTTCAAAGGTATTTCTATGTAAACTGAATTTTCCGAACATCTTCCCTTAGCACTTTTGACATTAAAATCCATCAGAACAATTGTAATGTCGTGGTCAGGGCAGCGGTCGCATGCTTTTAAAAGCTTTCATAGCTTTTCAAAGCTTTTCTTTAGTCTCCTCGTCTTTGCCTACCTTCGGGGCTCAAGACACAAATGAGAGTGACAAAAATTTATTTGACTTAATGCGAATTGTGGTTTAAGAGTCTGAACGTAGAGACAATTTGTTCAAGTCTCTTACCCAGACCACATCCGAATTTTGCATGGCAGCTGCCACAGATAGATAAGCGATGGCATTACCGGAGAATACTTGCGCGAAGATTCTAAATCGTGAGCTGTTTAGCAAATTCTGCAAAGTTTTCTGGTTACTTTGAAGTAAATGACAGACAGAGAGCCCATATTGTAATTTTCCCATTCAAAATATGCCAAACATTAACATTAATTTAACGGCTTAAATATTTATATGCGGAATGTTAGTACTGCGCCCTTGAACCGAATTATAGCTGTGATAAACTTCGATTCCACTTGGCGTTAAATGGCTCAGGATAAGAGGGGAGACATACCTGAGAATTCCAAAGAAAAAAGTATCCCCCCAAATTGTAGATGCCTGAAATTTGTGTTACGAACTACTGTGCCAAATTATCGCTCATAAATCGAGTAAGTTACAAGGGCCTATAGACCTATAGAATATTTTGATAAAAAGTGGCAACCTTATAAAACATATGTTTTAAGTTTCAAGGCGCCACCTTTTTAAGTATTTTTATTTGAGCCAAAAACAAAAAGGACCTCGGTGAATTTTCAAACATGGGAAAACTTGGTCACCGTTATGTAATTCAATATTTCGATTTGAAAGGTCTCAGTCCAACCAATAATAAAGCCAAGTTAGAGTTACCGCAATCGTCTAAGTAAGGAACTTTATATGACCATCATAGTACCAAAGATTGGCCCTTTCTGGTTTGGCATTTAAAACTGCAATTCGGTTCGTTCGATTCGATTGGCGTTGGTGTTCACATAATTGTCTGTCCTTTGCAAATGTTCCTATCAACTCGTATCGCTTAAATACAGTTTAGGTTTTCTTACTTTCCTCATTTCGTGCAACTCTTTTGAGAGTGGAAATTGAAAATTCTATTTGTAAAAGTATATTTGCCGTTTATTTAGAAATGTAGTCAGTCGGTGGAGGTTATTTGTATTGAAATATGCACAAGTATTTTAAAAATGTTTATATGTACATATGGACGTGTATACAGTGAAAGGAATTCGTATTCGTATTTGTTGACATCCAACTAAAATCTAATGGAAACTGGTGAAATGTGAATAAAATAAATTGATAAAATAAAATAATAAAAATGATTAAATGAAATGAAAATAAATGAAATGAAGTGGAATGAAATGAAATGAAGTGCAATGAAATGAAATGAAGTGGAATGAAATGAAATGAAATGAAATGAAATGAAATGAAATGAAATGAAATGAAATGAAATGAAATGAAATGAAATGAAATGAAATGAAATGAAATGAAATGAAATGAAATGAAATGAAATGAAATGAAATGAAATGAAATGAAATGAAATGAAATGAAATGAAATGAAATGAAA
>JAHXMU010000301.1:2448948-2497413 GCA_019455685.1 Philornis downsi | reverse complement strand
GATTTGAAATGAAATTAAATGGAATGAAAACGCGTGAAATGGAATGAAAAAATGCCCAAAAATGCCCATTTTAACCCTTCGAAATATGAACTTTTCAGCGTTCTAACTAAGAAAAGAGGTACTCAACATATGGTCTACAAAATTTCAAAAAGTCGTTAAATAACAAAGTAGCTAAAATTCGGAAATGATCATATTTTGAAAACGGATCATATTTTGAAATTAACTTTTGTACATATCTCGGCAATGGGGTGTCTAATCAACTTCTTCGGTTTCCGTGAAATAGAGGAAAATGGCTTCCTTAATAACGTGTTGTCAAAAACATTAAAAAAATCGCCATATGAAAAAATCGCTAAAATGCATTTATATCTGCAGCTCGGAAATAGAACGCCTGATAGAAAAAACAACTTAATTTTGGCTCCAAAGGAATCCACTTTACCAAAATAGAATTTTTTAACAGGTTGAACAAAATGCGAACTGGTACATGAGTACAATGTTAACGATATTACATTGCAGTGCTTATCCTCATAATTATATCGATTTTAATCGGATGCAGGAAGATTAAGATTGTATGATAATAATAATGAGCGAGTAATATGACAGATCGGAATAATGAAATTTTATAGAAAATTTAACCTAATTCTGTAAATCATCTTCTAAATTAATATAAGGTTAGGTAAAAGGTCGTAATTTTTCCAATGTTCTGCTCTTATTCACTTCTACCCTAAGAGGCTTCCAAACTTTGTGCTGTAAACTTATAGAACACTACGATGATGTGATATTTGTAAGTGCGATTTGTTGGTCATCTTCTTTCTTTCAAGCTTTCAGTTTTAATATTACAAAGAATTTCGAAATTTTTTTGTTTTTTCTATATTAAAACATACCTCACGACAAAACCGTACCTCACCGGCCACAATTCTAACTCATATATAGGGTGATTTTTTAATCGTAGTTTTTTTAAAAATCGAATAAAACACTCAAATTTGCATTATATATTAAAATTCTTTATTTATCTTTGCCATTTAATTTTTAAGGATAATTCCATGTAAATGTTGTCCGCGGCTCCGTCTCAAAATTCGGAAGGCCCAATTTTTCGTCACTTTTTCTAGCATTTCGGCCTGTATTCCACGAATAACGCGTGTTATGTTATCCTGTAAGGCTTCAATAGTGTTCAGCTTGTCCACATAGACTAATGACTTGACATAACCCCATAAGAAATAATCAGGAGGCGTTAAATCGCAAGATCTTGGGGGCCAACTCACAGGTCCAAATCGGGAGATAAGCTGCACACCAAATTCATCCCTAAACATATACCTGATGAAACCCTCCTGATGGAACCACATGTCAACCAAGCCAACTCAGCCAATTGGGGCAAAAAAAAAATCGCGTATCATGGCTCGATATCCTTCGCCGTTAACGGTAACGTTTCTTCCACGGTCGTTTTTGAAGAAAAATGGACCGATGATGCTACCAGCCCATAAGCCACACCAGACAGTTTTTTTTTTCGGGATGCATCGATAATTCATGTGTGGCATGTGACTGTTCATCACAACAGATGCGACAGTTTTGCTTTTTTACGTATCCAAATTGCTGATTCAGCAGGTCGATTACGACGACCATAAAATGGTCGTATCAAACGATGCACATTTGTGACAGAGTACGAATTTTGATAATAAATTTTAACGATTTGCAATCGTTGCTCGTTTGTTAGTCTTTCTATGATGAAATGGCAGAGTATACTGTACACTTTTCACTTTGACAGATGACGTTTGGACGCCATTACCAACCAGTGTTGCCAACTTGGAAAACTTAAATCTTAAAAAATCACCCTATACATATAATATATCAATGTGTGTTAGGAAGAGGCCCTTTTATTGGCAACGCTTTTATAATGAAACTCCGCCAAGTTATTCTTTGAATACCAGAGATGGTTTATAGAGTGATTTTATTTTTGTACGAGAGTTGGAGCACATGCTGTTTAAAATAAATGTGATTTTCTTGTGGCCTTTGACATATATTCCATTACATACATGCATTACATTTATTTGCGAGTCTCTTTCACGGTTTCAGTTTCGATGTATCGAAAAATGTTTAGGTTACTCTGTATAAAACTCATACACCAACAATGTATCTTGGATATCTCGGACGATTTCCTGAGTGTCCGAGTGTTGAAACACATGCCATTTAAATAAATGTGGTTTTCATATGCGATATAGGTATGCAATGCAAATCATTCCTACATATAAACATCTTCTATATATAAATGTCTAGGAGAAATAACAAAGTTCATTAACTTCCATTCCTTTATTTAATAGCTAAGATTTAAAAAAAAAAACAATTTAAAACATTTCTTGATCGCCTTCGCCGTTGAGTTTTCTAAAGAAAAGTCCAATAACTAGTTTCGTACATTGTATGTGAACAAGTTTGCTTGTATGTCAATATTTGCTATTAACATTTTGCTATTAAAGGAGTATTTTAACTTAAATATTTTTCATTTTTCTGTCTTTATTTTTTTTTTTTTTTGTATTCTATGCTTCCTTTGGACCACTGGCTACAGCCTTTTAAGATAAGTGGTTGCTTATATGAATGAGAACAATTTCGCTTGTTAACTTGTTTATGATTTTATTTCATATCAAGTCAAAAACACCGAAAGAAAAACTTTAGTGCTTTCAATGGAACCAACCATAAATGTTAGATCAATCAATTTTTACTCTCTGCGTACTTAGTCCGTCAGTGGGTAAGTGAATCTAATATCCCTAAGGAATATTTGTATTTAAATTTACTTATTCTTAACATTTAGGGTTTGTTAACTTCTCGGTTAATTTGACAATAAAAATTTGGACAATTAGGCAATGAGGAATCGTGTTCAAACTAACGCAAAAAATTAGCGAATTTGCGGGTTAACTAGTGCAGGGTATAACTCGTGTAGCCAACAATTTCTTTATCATTCTTTACAAGTGTGAATTAAGGATTGCCGTGCACTTTAAATAGAATACCATATAGATTAGAAAAAACTGAAAAAAGAAATGCATTATTTCCCGATAGGTGGAGCTTTAACAATCTATATCTAGCGTTGTATGGGATTATCAGTTTTTCATTCTCAAGTAAAAAGTCATAAAGCTATGACTTCGATTAGACATTTATTTCATTATAATGCTTGGACCTCATCATTATGTGCGAAGTACAATTTCATTTAAGTGACAGCTTCTAGATTAGTTGCAGCAGTGGATCCTTTTGGGTCAGTTTTCGAAAAAATACGAAACAGATCATAATGCGCACTTTTGGGTTCTCCGAGCCCCATATACGACCATTTCGCTAGTTGACGTAACCAACGAGTGGGAAATGAGCTTCATCGCCGAAGAAAATTGAATCGTTTGAATCAACACTTTCGTAGTAAGTTTTAACTATTTTTGCACATTCTTCGATTGTAAATCGATCCATATTCGCAAATAGCAAATCTTTCACTAAATAAATAACACTTCAAACGGTAGGCATTTAACAGCTGACAGCCTTGTCAAACCGGCGGTTTTGAAACCAGTTAATGGATAATATAAGTAAGATCGGATTACGCCAGATGGCATTGGAAATATAAGATTTCGTACTCAAAAAACTACTCAGACATTCTCATGATTACTCGTGATATTGCGCACCTCGAAGGTGGATACCAGCAAAGAGAAAATACTCTTTTTTACACTTTTTATATCATAAGGACAAAAACTCAAGCCACGTAGCTGAAAATTTGAATTGTGTATATAGTCCTGATATTTTAAAAGCTAATCATTCCATTCCGGTAATTTTGATGTTAAAGATACACCACGTTCTGGATGGCCAGTTGTCGAAGTGCCGATAAAATAATGGAAATTATCATGTCCGACCACTATGTAAGCACTATTTTGATTTCGCATGAACTAAAACATTGCATAAAAAAGTTTTTGCAAGCCACTAGAATAAGGCTGGATAAAAAAAGAAGCTTGCCAAAAAAACCTCATGCTCATTTCTGAAGTTGATGATAACTGGTGATGAAAAGTAGGCTGGATACAAAAAGAAGCTCGACGCATGGGTATCACACGAATGAACACAAAAAAGTCTCATGGATCGAATTTGCTGTGTATTCAATCGCAGCTGAATCGCACCAAAATCCATCCATTTCCGTAGCGAGTGGTGACTGGCAATGAAAAATGAGGAACTTATGGCAACATTCGCGCAAACTATACTGAGATAAAGAGAGAGAGTAGATTTTTGAGTAAGAAATCATATTTTTCAAACACCATCTAGCGTAATCCGATAGCACTTATACAACGCGAGCTACAAACGGCTTCAGTACGTCTATTGGAGAAATATAAATTTCTTGTTACTATACTTATATAATGTTATGTCCGATAGGTGTAAAAATAGTAACAAATTGGCCGAATAAGATAACAAATCTTATCTTTCTAACGCCATCTAGTGTAACCCGATCGTACATATACAACGCGAGCAATAAATTACTATAGTCATCTATCGGAAAAATGTGGACATTTATTTGATAATCAGGCGGTACGTATTCAACAGTGTTATGCCCGATGGGCGTCACAATAGGCACCAATTGGCCGAATAAGATAACAATAGATTTACTTAGTTTTTAGAATGCATTCGTTAATCACAATGAGCTGGATTAAACGGTGGCCAAATCAGGAGTAACGTTCAAAAAGGTATTGCTGTGTATTCAATGAGACTAACAAAAACAATATCTGCTATATGCTGCTCCCCTACGGCTACGGCTTTTTTTGCAGGTCCTTACGCATCTATCTTATAGCAGAGATCTGGCACGAAGTTATTACCACCTGCTTCTGTCTATGACAAATAGTTTTGCTGGTGAAAAAGTCGCGTAAAGAGAAGTTTATGGAAGTCGACTGTCCCAGTTATTTTTCTGGCAACAGAGACTAGAGTTTCTATGAGAGAAGTATAATAAAATTACCATCAAAATGGCAAGATGCTATCGAACAAAGCGGTGCAAGTTTGATCTAAATTAGATCATTCTAACTATGCTAAATAAAGCCTTCAATGTCATGCAATAATAAATAGCCAAAATACGGCAGTGCTAGCGTATGTTGGTGTTACTGAAACTTAAGAATTATCAGTCCTGACAGCCGTTTAAAGGGTACTGTCGAGTAATAGATTTTCATGTTTATCGATCAGATTTCTAAAACCAGTGCATTTTTACTATACAATATCCAGTTTATATTTTTATAGTAACTCATATTATTCTTTTTTTTCAGGTAAATCTTGTAAAATTGTGTGAACATCGCAGGTAAAATATTTATTGTAAATTAAAATTTTGTAAATGGACAAATGCAAGAACTTGCGATAATTGAGTTATATTTAAATTGTGCTCTTCGTCGAGATCATTTTCGATACGGTGGCCAAAACTTTTCGGCTAAGGGCGCTGAAGATAGTATTTTGTAGCTATCCATCCCATCCCAGTTCCGTCAATATAACCAATTTCGCAAGTTTTTAAATTATACTCCAAACAATATTGAAGTGAATTAAGAAGTAAAATCATATTAAATTAAAGATCGATAACAAATTAAAAAACGAATTTTGTAAATTTTTATACCAAGCATTATAATGCAATGCAACTGATTAAAATTTTAATCATTTAATATTTGGCGATAACAGCGAAGAGTGGGAATGACGTCCAATTTCATTCTCAGAATTGAATACGTCAAAAACATGATATGTGTCAATTTTGAGTGAATTTAGTGTAACTGATTGAAAGATGTAAAGTTAAGAATATATGAATAAAATTGTCAGCGAAAGGTACTAGAGAAGAGGCGTGGCTCGTCGTGATCAACTTTTACAGAATAATATAAAGAACAAAAATTTAAACTCCTGCAGCCTACTAATCACAACTGGACAACGTTTAAAATTCGAAATTAACTTAATGTAGTGCAACTCAAAAAGACATCAACCTAAGAATGTGGAAGCATTAAAAACCAATGAAATGGATAAACAACGCATAAGTAACGCTGAGATTTGATCAATGAATACAATTAATTCTTTACACAATTAACTAAATAATACTTGGGAAATACATGATGGAAAGGCTCAGCACAGAACAAAAAACCAAAGTTGTTTAATTTTACTTTGAAAGTCAGCATTCGATTATTCAGATCATATCGAAATTTCTTTCATGTTCGAAATGCTCCTAGCGCTCCAAGAATTTACTGATTGGTTCAGTGTTTTGGGCAACAAGGGGCTGTCTGTGATCTTCCGCATGCTGGAAGACCTCGTGCAGTTCGAAATGAAGTGACCATTGCTCGAGTGCAAGCAACTATTGAGGAAAACCCCAAAAATTTCCACTAGGCGACGTTCTCAGCAGTTAGAGATGCAAAGAATTTTACATATGTTACATCTTTTCCCATATAAGATGCAATTGGTTCACGAGTTAAGACCAAATGAGGCACAAGAACGCATTCAATATAGCCGCCGTTAATGTTACTTATGCGTTAATGTTACTTTACAATGTGTAAATGAGCAGCTATAGGAGAAATCTGAATTTCAGAAAATCAATCAGTTTTTATGTGAATTACCAGAAGGGGAGGATCGATGTAGCCTATCTATATTCCCCGGCCATGACCAAGCAAAATATTAAGCAGCTATTGCGTTTACAGCCAGCCAATCAAACAAATTTGATTAAAAAATTAAGCCGTTTATCATCAAACTGTTGTTATATTATTAAACCACACAATTTTAGAATTCATTTCTCATCTAATCTAAATCCCTGGCAAATCCACGGCACTCATTCCAGCAAAAATTTCTTATGATGACTCCGTGGTGGCTGTTATTTTTTTGACGTATATCTTTCGAGTGCTTCAGGGAAACCGGATGATTGATTGGCATAAACTACAGATTTGAGATAATCAGAAGTGCGTGGAGGCAAAAATGTATGTCACTCTTATTATAGATTACTTTGATTGGAAAAATTTCACGAACTCGAGACTAAGATGTATTGGACGCGTTACTCCGTCCTACTGGAGCCATGCTCTTTGGTTTGAGGCAGGAAAGCTTTGCCTTTAGGTAACAAATAAACTGTCTAATATCTTCATATAACGCTATAAATTCAATGTAACTACACGTCATCTTTCAGTTTTAAAAAAGTGAGAACAGATACCTCCTAGTACTCGCTTTAGTCGCTTTCGGCAAATGGAAGGGAATGCGTTTTCGATTCGGTCCAGTCCAGTAGCGGTAGCTCTGCTTATTAAGTGTCTGTTAATATTAAAATGAGCTCCATCCGAATACAAGACATTGACCAAGATTGAAAAATGTTTATTTGCCTGGTTTGCAAAGACAGACTTAGATCTTTGTGTATATTATGATGTGATGATGATCTGTACACATTTAAAACACTTAAGCGCTTCCGAGTTGAAAGTTTAGGGTCATCACGAACAGACTGATCAACACTCTATTCACAGTGCGGCGCTAAGGTTATATTATATGGGTAGTTCAACCCTAACCTCAGCCAAGTGAATACACACAACATTTATTAAGAGAGTAAGAGTAGCGCATCTGATGAAGGAGGATGATCTCTTCCTCCCATGTCATTTGTTGTGCAATCCCTCTGACCGCTCACCCATCATCCGACTCACCTCATTTATGTTTATCCATCCACCCGTCCGATCTAGTTATCTTAAAACATAATTTTTTCTAGCATTACTAAACTAAGACATTATTTTTATTAAATTACTTATTCTATGCAACGTGACGAAATATGATTCGATAGGTTTTATTTGCTTGTTGTTATTATTACTTTTTGTAAATTCAATAAATGTAAAAAAAACTATCGTTAATGTCAATGATTACCAAATTTTATACCGAACCCTATGCTATTTCCTCCAAACTTCTAACTTCTTCTAACCAAATACCAAATTCGTCATAAAATTGATTATTTGACAAAACAAAACTCATATAATTAACAAAATCTAACAAACAATAGTAGGATTTTCACATTCACCTTATTCTGATTTTCGAACCTACTAACCCAAAAAGTCTTCTAAAGGGTGTCCCAACAAAAAACGCAAGATTTAAATTTGGCGCCATTCGATGTGTCATTGTTTGACATTTGAACAATTGTTATTGTTTGCTAGTAGAAGGTACGAGGTTAGTAAAAACGAAGCGCTACACGAATGAACAACGCATTGTCATTGTGAAATTATTTTACCAAAATGGTGAAAGTTTTGCGGCTACAGTTCGCAAATTGCGATCAATTTGGGCTCACAGTAATGCTCCAAAAGAGTCAACTGTAAAGAGATTAATGGATAAATTTGCCAAAACTGGGTCTGTAAGTGATGTAAAGACAACAACGCGCCTTCGACCAGGTCGATCGACCGAAAATGTCGCAGCTGTAAGTGATGATGTCGCTCAAACTCCATCCACCTCAATTCGACACCGAGCTCAGCAAGTTTGTGTCTCCAAATCCAATATGCAGCGAATTTTGACGAAAGATTTGCATCTTCTTGCATACAAAGTTCAATTGACTCAGGAACTGAAGCCAGCTGACCATGGACAGCGAAGGGAGTTCGTTAATTGGGTGTTGGAGAGACAACGTGAAAATACAGTGATGAGGCCTATTTCCATCTTGATTGTCGCATTTGGAGTGATTCACGAAAAGCAAATGCATCCTCAACGCGTCACTGTGTGGTGTGGATTTTGGGCTGAAGGAATCATTGAACCTTTTTTTATGAAAATGAGACATGTCAAGCGCAAACAGTCAATGGCGTTCGGTATCGTGAAGTGATAACCAGTTTTTGCGCGCTTAAAATTGAAGAAATGAATGTGGAGGGCATGTAGTTTCAACAAGACGGCGCCACGCGTCATACAGCCAGAGAAACAAATCAATTGCTGCATCATTTTGCGTTCTTGTTGGGAAACCCTATAGTATTCCTAAAAGAGCTCTTTCAACAATAACTTACTGACTTGGTGTACTCGTACACACCTACTGACTTTACTTCTGCGAACAATTGGATATTTTATTACAATCTATCATCACACAAAAAACTTCAGTTTCCCTAACGTACACATATGGCCAAAATAATAAGTACACCCTATGTATTGTTTTTTAAAGGCTCGTAGGTGAAAATTTGTATTAATGAAAAGAGAAAACGAATACTAATATTTTTTGTTATAACATTAGAAATAAAACAAACACTAAAACAATAACGAAAAACAAAAATTAAATTCAGTATTTTTCAAAAAGTAAGAAATTAATCAAAAAACGCTGGACAAAATAATAAGTACATTTAGTTTAAAAGAGCAAAAAAGTAAAAAAATCAAGTTTTTTTTACTAAAATGGCTGATTTTCGTTTAAAGCCGGTATATCCACCTTTATTTTCTTTTTGGCATGCTGGCAATAAGCTTCCTGCAAGTTTCTACAGGTATTTCACACCAAGTTTTTTAAACAAAATTCCGTAACTGATCCTTAGTTTTAAGAACCTCCTTTCCAATTCTTTGTTTCAACCCTCCTCAAAGATTTTCGATTGGATTTAAATCTGGAGATTAACTGGGCCAGTCAAGAAGGGCAACATTATTATCTTGGAACCAATCCTTGATCAAATTAGCAACATTATTATCTTAGAACCAATCCTTTACCATCTTAGAAGTATGCTTCGGATTGTTATCCTGCTGAAATGTCCATCGAAAATGCATAATTTCCACAGCATAGTTCAACATCCTATTTTCCAAGATATCTGTGTAGTGGAATCTGGTCAAAGTGTCGGTAATTCGATGTATCGGGCCGACACCATGCCCCGAGAAACAACCCCAGACCGTAATATTGCCGCCCCCGTGCTTGACCGTCTTTCTTGTAAAGCGAACAAGGATTTCCTTATCCTTAGGGCATCGAACATCTCGGGCACAGTTGTTTCCAAACACATTAATTTTTGTTTCATCGCTCCACAAAATGTTTCGCCATTTTTTTCATCGTCTCCTCCGGACCAATTGGAATGACTTCTTGCAAACGCCAATCTAGCCTTTAAATTTTTTTTTTTTTGTCTAAGCAAAGGAACTCTTCTGCCTATCAGTCCTGGAAAATGTGCTTCTTGTAGTCTACGACGAACCGTTCGCAATGAAATTACATTTCCAATTTCTGCTGAAATCGCTCTTGAAGACACAAACGGGTCCTTCTTCGCAAGTGTTACAATACGGATATCTGTTCTTTTTGAAGTTTTTTTGGGGTCTTCCGCGAGCTTCGACGGGTTTTTTAGGCTTTAAAGCATTTTGTACAAAAAATGGCGACCGATTCATAGTTTGCTTTAGAACGAAGACTTTGGCCACTTTCTCTTAGTCTTGAAACAAATTTTCTCTTCTCCGGAGAACAATTACTTTTTCGACCCATGGCTGATTTTTTTAACAAAATTTTTTGCTATGAATAAAGACAAATAACAGTAAAAAAAGACTACAGCAGACTGCAACAATATTAAATAATTGAGCAATGTATTTATTATTTTGACTAAGTACTGAAATCACACCTGAACAAAACTAACTCCCAATGAAAACAATGAGGAAGCCCCAGTTTTATTTCTACTTTTAATGGCATTACCATATTAAAGTTATTTAAATAAAAAACAATTGCCATGTTTACTTTTCGTTAAAATAACTAAAATGAAACATAGAACAAAATTAAGCAGGTGTACTTATTTTTTTGACCACATGTGTACACCAAACATACATTTATGTATATCTTAACCTACGTATGAAAGACAATAATAAAATTCACAAATTTCTTTAGATAGTTTTCTTTTTCTTTTATTTTTTTAGAAATTTCTTCCTTTTCGCAAATGATAATGATAACAAATGATACGCCCTCCTTTTTGATGGTTGTGGTTTAAATCTTTTTTTATCGGTTTCGACGAGTATTTGGTTTTGTAGCCAACTACGTATAAACTTGGGATTTGTTATGTGCACAGCTGCTTTATCGATCTTTAATTGGAATTGTAAGTACGATTTGGTACCGGTAGAGGTAGTTAGTTAACCTCAAACTGCCGGGCTCGTCACAGGGATATTAGGCGATATTTTATTTTCTACCACTTGCAAAACTGCGAAGGACAATTAAATTAATTGGGTCCTACCTTGTTTTACTCGCACCTATAGCGTTTGTGGTCCTTCATTTTTTTTTTTTTTTTTTTTGTTTAATCCCGTCTACCTATACATTCGTGTAACATCCACCTGTTGGCCAGAGAATCAGCCTGTCCTGGTTTTGAGTCGGATAATAAAGATTGCAGCAGTCTTGGCCAAACAGGAGGTCTTTTTTATTTTATTAAAAAAAAAAACTTCAGCTATCTTTTTCGTTCCCTGAAGAGTTTCACTTGCAGATCAGTTCAGATCAAAATGAATTTTTGAGTTCTTTAAAAAAAATACCACTTAAACTTGTTAACTCCCGTTGTTTTTCGTCACACTTTACTGCTTTATATCATTCTTGATGATATTGGTCACCTAAACATAGGGTTTTCCTGTGTTGTAACGGTCTCATCAAACTTTTTGACCCATTTTCGACTGAGAGAAATCTTTGATGCATCATTTAAGTCACGAAAATCTCAAACGTTGTAGGATCTTCTTTGCGCCACAATCGATGAACTAACGTTTATGCAAAATTTAACCAACACGCTGCCCGCACCTGGAAAACGCTCCATATCGTCTGAATCCACTGCTGCCGATTGCTATACCCAGCGGTACCCTCGGATTCGTTGCGCCCATGCAGTGAACTAAACAAACATAAAATGCGTTTTGAAACATCCTGTGTTATGCAGGAGAAGAAGTCTCACTTCAATTTTCCATGTGAAGGTATAAAAACACACTAAAGGTGCAAATTCGATTTATTATATACGAGGTGTGTTCAAAAAATAAGGTGAATTTTCAAATTTCGCGGGCTACGTACATTCGACTTTCGATTATTATTTCTCGTCTCGAAGAAATGTTGACGATTTTACCCATATCAAGCATGTGCCAAAAAGTGCATATCAGAACTGCTTCGAGAATTGGAGAACACGCTGGTACATGTGTATTATATCTGAGGGGGGCTACTTTGAAGGAGATAAAACAGAAATTGATGAATAAATAAATATTTTTTGAGAAAAATGAAAATTCATCCTTTTTTTTTTTTTTTTTTGAACACACCTCGTATGGTAGAGTGGACCTACTTATCAGATGATGTGCTAGTGCTTCATTCCCGACATTGCGGAAGTCAATCAATGGCGGTATGTTCCATATATAGGTTGACTTTTGTTTTAAACAGCCGAATCTTTGTGAACCAACACTATATTTAATATAATCCAAAATGTCACTAAAATCCGTTCACTTAAGTTTAATCTTTGAAATTGCAGCCAAAAATATGTTTTACTTCGATTATTTACATTCGCACAACTGAAACTAAATTTATTCCACGCTTAAATCGCCTTTACTGATTTCACTTTACAACTGAGTTTTGCTGTTCAGGAAAATTTCAACCTTTTTTTAACTTTTCCCGCTTCGTCAATATCGCTCTCTATGACAAATGATGAATAATTCACCATTAACTCTTTACTTTGTGTCAATGGGTTCTCTTTGCTTTTCGAGTCTTCTAACCAATAAATCAGTGAAATTCCAAATAACAAACAGAAGAAAAAAGAAAAAATAAGAAACTTTGCAACAAAGTTTTCATGAACATTTTGAACCAAATGGAAGAAATAGCTTGACACATTGATAATGCTGCAGCTGCAGCGGCTGCGTCTACCGGCGTTGAACTAAAGGAGTACTTTGGCCAGCATTTGGTGCAAGTTTTGCAACACCTCCAGGAAATTATTTAAAGTTTGAAGGTGTCACGAAACGGAACAAATAAAAGGTCCGAGAATATAATGAAAACGCGCGCGTCAATAAGAAAAATTATAATAAAAACTCCAGCACCACCATGACACTGAACAAATACTCGTAATCACTGTAGAGTGGAGAGATCCTTAATGAAGTCATGCCTGCCACCTAAAGTATGGCAAAATTAGTTTGGGGAGCAGAATGGTAGATTCTGAAGTGGTTGAATGAATTACAGCCAGAGCACCGGCAGCAGCCCAAGTACCAGATATCATTGTGGTTCATGATAATGACTACATTGTTGTTAGTTACAGATAAGTTTATGTTTGTCGAGATGTTGAAAACGGGGGAGCAGCACGTAGTTGGAGTGTAGTCATATAATAGAACTGTTGAGCTTCTTGACAGACATCGGAAACGGAAATGCAACGGCAAAATGTCAGATGTGGGAAATTAGGTCATAATATTATTTTCTTATCACTGAAGAATTTTGAAAAATTAAATACATTTTTGACAAAAACAGAATTTTGTTTTTATGTTTATTCAAGCTCAAGACCAGTCTAGCTTTTTACTAAGCGTGATCGACGAAAAGAAATTTTGGGAGAATGATATTCTCATGATTCATTATATTTCCCTGATATTCTGTACAGGGTTACCCATATTCGACGGACCCATCTGGCAACGCCATAACTTTTGACAGAGATGTCAGATCGCTTAATGACATACCGCGTTTGAAGCGTCAGTCCAAGCAGATTTTTACCATGGAACAATACACGCCACGCGAGCGCTCTGAAATAGTTGAAATTTACATTCAACAGAAGAAGTCAATTGTGAAAACTCAACGTGCTTTTAAAATATTAAAAAATGTGAGAAGTGCGCCTTCTAAGAACACCATTAAGCGTTTATACGAAAAATTTTCGACTGGTGAGGCTCTTTCTAATCCGAAGAGGCCAAATAAAAGTCGACCAAGGCGATCGGCCGAGAATATCGCTGCCGTACGAGCCAGTGTTGAGAGGTCCCCAAGAACATCCCAAACACGCCGTTCTCAGCAGTTGGGCATGGCTCGGTCCACTTTACAACGGATTATTCGCGTTGATTTGCATTTGTTCCCGTACAAAATTCAATTGACGCAAAGATTGTTGCCTACGGACAAGCCTCGTCGATTGGAATGGGCCCAACGAGTCATCGAAATGGCCGATGATGACGAGCAATTTTGGAATAAAATTATCATGTCCGATGAAGCCCATTTCACATTGAATGGGACCGTAAATAAGCAAAATTGCCGTATTTACGCCACTGAAAATCCTCAGGAGATTCAAGAATTGCCTCTTCATGACGAAAAAGTCACAGTTTGGTGCGGCGTTAGTGCGAAAACGGTCATTGGGCCGTTTTTCTTCCAAAACGAAAATGGCCATGCTGTTACCATCAACCAGGAGCGTTATCGCGACATGATGACCAATTTTGTGATGCCAATTATTCGTCGAAAGCGTATGAGGCAGTTCTGGTTTCAACAAGACGGCGCTCCACCGCACACAAGTCGCATAACAATCGATTTTCTGAAGAATTTGTTTCCGGGCCGTTTGATGTCGAAAAGTAGTAATTTGGACTGGCCACCGCGTTCGCCCGATTTGACGCCCGCTGACTTCTTCTTGTGGGGACATTTGAAGTCAAAGGTTTACGTTAACAAGCCAAGGACCGTAGAAGAGCTCAAGGACAACATTCGTGAAGAAATAGCCGCTATTCCGGCCGAAATGTTGGCGAAAACGATGGAAAATGCTGCAAAAGGGCACAATACGCCATCAACGCCAGAGGCGGCCATTTGAGAGATATCATATTCAAAAATTGATGTAAACAAATCTACTTGGAACAAATTAAATGAATAAGATTGCCAACCGCCAAATTTTTATTTTTTTCTTTGATTTTTTTTTAAAAAACATGGGTCCGTCGAATATGGGCAACCCTGTACAGCTATTACGCGGATTTAGCCACACATCTTCATCAGCAGATTTGGTACAATGATTGTGAACAGTTTGCCCAGTCTTATGCATCTGAAGCTCTCAACTTAATGAGAATTTCTACTTGATTGTGCAGACTCCAAAAAGACATCACAAACATTCACATATGGCAAACATTCGCAAAATTACGTGTTTAGGTTGTGACAGTTGGCAAATATTTTCGACAAGAATATACGGGGGAAAGAATTAGGCAAAAGCGATCTCACATTAAACATGTAAAAACTTGCAGCGTTTATATTTAATTGAATTATAAGAAAAAACTTATTCCTAACTATTCTAGAAACAAAATTTGTATTAATGAATTTTTATCCATAAAGTACACAAATGTACTATATACATACGTAAATGAATTGCCAACTTAACTTTATAAATGAAATCATTGTGAATTATCTTTAATCTAAAATCCAACATTGCTAAGCTTCGTGACAAGTTCGTGGAACCAGTATCGGCCACTTAACTTTTCTAAGCCAACTGGTGAGCACTTCTCTACTCTAACAATAAATCATCTTGAATTGTAATTAATTCAATTGGTTTTTTTTATCTCAAACTATTTCTTTACAATCCGCAACTTGCATGCAATTTCTCTTGTTCTTTAATAAATTATATGTACAAGACAATTTTCTCTTCCCACAGCCAAAGACATTTCCCTAAGTACGAAATCCATTACTTGGAAGATTTATCTAAATGTCACAACCAGATAATTTCTAATCCAACCGCACCATTCCCGCTACTAGGAACTGGCTTCTCCGCCTCCATCGCTACCCCGCTAACTTCCCGTGCTCTACTCCAGTACAATGCCAGAACAATATCTTTAAGAACTGGTGAATAAAACACAGTTTCTTTAAATTTTAATTTTTATTTAACGACTGTATAGGCGGTTTGCTCGATTACGACTGACTTCTCGGGATGGTCTTTGCAATCACGCTACCTAGGAGTTTGGTATTCGAAAATGACTGCAAGAACGCGAGTTAACTTTAGGACGATCATTTGTTCGATACAGTAGAAGTTGAGGGAACGGATACGGCCTTGCGAAAAATTTCTGAATTCATTTCCAGAATGAACACTTCGTTTCTTTATTTTTGTTGAAAAAAACATCGTCTTTCATACAATATTATTTTGTTGTTGGTTTCGCAAACAACAAATTCGTCGAGCCCTACGTCATCATTCGGTTGTTTATTTTTAGTTTGACAGTTCTTCAGGGCTATCCATTTAGTGATTTCAAAACAGACGGTCTGGCAAGGCTGTCAGCTCTTAAATACCAGTCATCTCAAGTGTTATTTGTTTAGTGAAAGGTTTGGAATTTATGAACATGGATCGTTTAATAACCGAAGAGCGCGTAAACCCCATATATGGACTAAATTAAGTAATTTGTATAGAAGGTGCCTGAAGAAGCTTGATCGATATTGCAAAATTTACAATTGCATTGCAATGCTACATATATTTGACAAAAATTGAAATAACTGCTATCTATAAATTAGGGATTACAGCTGGAAATATAAATTCCATAAATCTGTAAATGTGTACAGGACGAGATACCAGAAAGGGTGTGGCAGTACCGTCTATTTTCATCCTCAGAATTTATAGCACCAAAAATGATATGCACGCCAAACTTGACTGAGTTCAGTCCAAGAAAGATATTACGCTATGCATTTCTAGGTTACATCAGTCATTTGTGTACGAGGTGTGTTCAAAAAAAATGTGAATTTTCAAATTTCGCGGGCTGTTTACACTTGACTTTCGATTATTATTTTCTTTTTATGTTGGTACACTCGTTCCGAAGATATGTTGACGGTTTAGTTTGTTTGTGAGAGGCATAAATAAGACAAGTGTTTTCCGTGTTCGGCGATTTTCTGCTATCGAAAAAAAATGGATCAAAGAAGTTGCATCAAATTTTGTGCAAAAAATAGAATTAAGTGCTCAAAGACACTTGAAATTTTGACAGTGGCATACGGTGAGAGTACTCTGAGTACAAGCTTTCCACAGAAAGTCGAGAAGGTGTGAATAACTACGCTCGCTTTAGACGCCCCAGTACATCAACAACCAATGAAAATGTTGAGAAAGTGAAATAAATTGTTATGGAGAATCGTTGAATCACGATTAGAGGAGTTACTGAGGATGTCGGCATATCGGTTCGTACATGCCATGCAATCTTTTCGCAAATTTTGGATATGAAGCGTGTGGTAGCGAAGTTCGTTCCAAAATTGCTGAATTTTGACCAAAATCAACGTCGCATGAGCATCGCTTAGGAGCTGTTGAATGACGATGATCCAGATTTACTTAAAAGGGTCATAACTGGTGACGAATCATGGGTATATGGTTATGACATCGAAACCAAAGCCCTATCGTCCCAATGGTAAAGTCCAGGAGAGCTAAGACCAAAAAAACATGCCAAGTTCGATCAAACGTCAAAGTTTTGCTCACAGTCTTCTTCGATTAAAATGGCGTAGTGCATCAGAAGTTGTTACCACAAGGTCGTACGGTAAATAAGGAGTATTGAAATTATGTGCCGTTTGCGTGAAGCAATACGACAAAAAGCTCGGAATTGTGGACAAAAAGTTCATGGCTTTTATATCATGATAGTGCACCTGCTCACTCATCTTTGCTTCATAATCACCAGATTTGGCCCCCTGCGATTTTTTCCTGTCCCCAAGATTGAGGAGACTCATGAAAAGACGGCGTTTTGCGACGATTGAGGAGATAAAAACCGAATTGCTGAGAGAGCTGAAGGACATACCAAAAAGTGCATATCAGAACTGCTTCGAGGATTGGAAAAACCGCTGACACAAGTGTATTACATCAGAGGAAGACTACTTTGAAGGAGATAAAATAGAAATTGATGAATAAGTAAATATTTTTTGAGAAAAATTAAAATTCCCCTTATTTTTTTAACACACCTCGTATGAACGTGTGAGTATTTGGATTAAATAAGCCATTTGTTTGGTAGGTACCGAAAAGAAGAAGGGCAATGTTATCCACTTTCATACTAAATTTATGAAATTTAACTGAATTCCGTGCAACTGTTCGAAATTTATGAAGATAAGAATATTCGGTTTAATTAGTCTTAGTTTTAGATGCGCGGAGGGCCGTGACTAATCGAATGATTTTTTCAAATTTTCTCAAACATTATAAACAATATAAAGAACAAAAATTTACGTTACTACTGTTAACTTTGCAGGGTAACAACTGATATCAGAAAGGGCGAAACGGTATAGGCAATTTACAATCTCCGGTTACGATTTAGCAAATTTTCGACCAGTTATTGTGTTTACGAGACGGTGAAACAGACGGATGTACATTGCTCAATCGACTTTAAAGGTCTTCAAATGGATTTGATCCAAACCTACCTATTCCTTTAAAAGATATCCTTTTGGGTGTTATATGCCGCTTGGTAAGGCAAACATATATCTTCTTTCCTTCGGGTGAATGTATAAAAAATTGATTTACTTCCGTAAAAAAGTGAAATTTTCGATACCTTTTTAAATATTTTACCAATTTTACGATAATAGAAGGCAATATTTAAAGGTAGTGTACACAAAACACTGTCTTTGTACCAAATGTACAAAACCGTTTGAATGAAATATGTTCCCCATTTATTTTTGAATTCCTAAAAGTATTTATAAAATTTCCAAATACTTTGCACCAAAGTATATATAAGCTACAATCCCCAAAATACTAAGAAAGTAACCATGTTCGAAACTAAAGTTATGTCTAAAAAAAGCTGAACGTTTTTTTAGGGCCCTCTTCCGTGACTGCGGTAGAAAATCTCTCCCTTGTTCGATCACATCTTTCATACTGGTAAGACTGATAAATAGAAATAAATCCGAAATATTCTATACCATCCTAACTCATTTGTTTTTACTTCTTTCCTATATTATATATTTCCTATTTAATCGCGGAGTACACAAGTCGATGAAAATATTGAAAATATTGACTTGTTTTTTTCGGCTCAAGAGAGATCCCATTTGATTTCCTGATTCCTTTTCCCTTCATAGCGACACACTGCATACTAGAAAATACCATCCCAATTTATATATTTTTTAAGAGAACATCCCATTTGTGAGCGCAATTATTACCAAATACTTTAAGATGTCAATTTTCACGAAGAAAATTGGATAAATTTATATACAATGTGTGAGAAGAGTGACCGACCGTGGCGCAATAAACAATACAGTCGCGACTATCGTTTGCATAAACCCAGGTTCAAACCCATATACAGCCACTTATCATAATTACAGCGGCGGTCACCTCGATATGTCTAACGAACACTTCGAATTGTTGAATAGTTTTGTAAATGCTTTTCAAACCTTGATGTTCGGAATCGTCTTCAACTGTAGGCCTAGTTGAGTGAGTCTACAATGTAGAATTTATTTAAGCTCACTAAATATGGGAAGCACTCCCATGTCTCACTCATGAGATGCAAGGAAATTTGTTTATAAATGAGAAGGGGCCGATTCTAACACGCCTCCTTACTTGACTGTCAGCCAGCAGTAAAAATCTGATCAAAAAACGACTTTACCCACCTTTTGAAAAATAATTATTAACTTAAAGTAATGCACATTCGTAAAATTGTAAGGAACTGCTCCAGTTTTATCGTCTTGGGCATGGACGTGGTTATCAGAAAAAGAATTGTTATTGAAAAAAATACATTTCACTGGAATAGTAACATAAGTCGAAATAACTTACTTAGGTGACGACTAAAATAGGCATTTTCATTAATTATGCCCCGCACACAGAAAAGATTTGCAAGAGCTTCTCCCCTAATTCGTCGGATCAAGTATTTTGATTCACCCAAACAACAGGTATCAGTCAACGCAATCGCTTCATTTAGATTCGTTTGATGTGCCGAAAGTCTTTGTGAGCGATGATGGATCCATTCATTTCATACATAATTCTGCTTTCGAAAACCTACAGAATTGATTCATCCGGTTTTGCTATAAAGCAGGGCTCTGTACTATATAGCAAGACAGGTATAACCAGTGTCCGACACAATTGGATTCTTGCTGTTTGGGAGAGGTCGCATGATAGGCTATCGCCCTGTCTGAATTCTCGTTTTATGTAAAATAGCTCACTATGATTTCCACCTATATTTACTGAAGACTCGATTAGTCAGTCAGTGTCATCCTACAAACACATAAAAGCTTCGCGGGAACTCTAAACTTAAGCCATGCGAGAGGCAGCCTTGTATATGTAATCGACGAAAAGATGGTACATGTCGATCTGTTTCTTCGTGTCTTCTCCATAATTTGCCTTAGTTTGTAAAGGCTTTTATTTTTTCGGTTTTTGATTTATAAAGTCTAAATCGATGAAAACATGGTACGTGTTGACCTGTTTCTTTGCGTCTTCTCCAGAATTTGCCCTAATGTGAATGGGCTTTTATTTGGTCAGTTGATGATTTACAAGGTCTAAAGCCATACTGATAAAGCGAGTTAGTCTACAGACTTTAGTATTCATTCAACGCATCAAAGCGACTGCCTCTCAAATAATGATAGGTGTTTGTACTGGGGTTCGAACCCAGAATCATATGCATGATAATTGAGTTTTCTAACCCTCATGCCACAGTCGGTTACCTTTTCTCTTACCCTCATTTAATTTATATTCTATTTCATTCAACTATGAGAGCAAAAACTTATTAGAACAAAACTGAATTCTGTCCAACCACAGCTTGGAATTCTTATTAAATTCTTATTCATGATCGCATCTAATGAAACTTATTTCAGTTATAATTGATTCGCACATTCGAACATGCATTGATGATGTGAGAAAGTCATAAAAATCCCTCCATTTAATTTTTTTTATTTAGGATCCAATATATTCCATTCATTTTAATTATCATGCTATAGCGCGACTCTTTCCCTTTTTCCCCACAAAATTTACAGTACACCATCTCTATCGTTAATGATTACATAGAATGATATTCGATGGCAGGATATAAAAATTCTTTCAACGGAAAACCACCACAATCTTCTTATAATGAAATTTGCTCACTACCAGAAAGTCTCATTCAACAAATGAATCTTACATTTCTTTGACATTAATCGGGTCACATAACCGCTGACCAACGGATGGGTGCGAGCGGCTGAGAGGGCGATGACGGCTTGGGATGATATTGAAATGAACAATTTCAATTAATTAAATTTCATCAACCATTTAAAATGTGAACATTTTTGTACTGTTTCATTTTCTCTTGTGTTCGTATGATTTCCACTTGCAGCTCATGCACACGGATGTTGTAACTTATAATAGATGGCGCCACGATGGCAATTGTTGCTGTTGTTGTTGTTGTTGCTGATGCTGCTGCTGGTTGCTGCCAATGTTGTCGCCGTTCCGATGTTGCTGTTGTTGATTGTGGTGGTAACCACAAACCATAACCGTTGAAATATTGCAATCAACAGAAAAATTGCAATTCACACAGCATGTCGTTGACAAACAAATGTGGACACACAGATCCAGTAACAGGGCGTGCATTAGTCCTATCAGAAGGGGGAGAGCAGGAGTGCAACGGGCTGACGGATGGAAGGCACAACTTCACAGGAAAACTTTTTGCAGTCACATGCAAACCAAGGAGCAGACCGCTTGAAATGAGAAGAAAACGAAATGAAGACAAAAACAGAAAAATCACAGGAATCCATAAAAGAATCTGTGCAACAAATGTCCTCCTTCAAATGGACATCAATATTTCAGGACCGTGTTTGTGCAGAGCGAGGAGGCACAGTGGTTTGAAAGAAATGTCTATGCTTCCAACTTTATTTACTACAACATTGCAAGCGATTGATACTGCGATTACGGGGCTATCGCAGGCATTTACCATAAATGGTAAAAATAATTAAAGATAGTTGTATTGAAGATAATGACTTTATTTAGCATAATTAAAATGATTCGATTTAGATCAAACATGCTCCATTTTGTTAAATTACTTGTTGATATTTTGAAAGAGATTCCATCATGCCTCCCTCATTGAACACCTTTTAGGTATTGGCAAAACAACTAGAACAGTTTATTTTCACAGTAAGTCAACAAAATCACTCGCCATAGGCGAGAGCAGGTAGTAATCACTTGATGCCAAGTCTGGACTATAAAGTGAATGCATAAGAATCTGCTTACCAAGCTCTAGGAACTTCTAGCGATGGCTATAGCTGTGTGTTGCCCTTATGGAACATAATTCCTAACCTATTGACTAAAGCTGGCAGCTTCTGGCCAGTTACTTCCTTCAGATGGTCAAATTGTAGTATAAGTTTCAATTAAGACTTTGGCCGTAGAAATGATTACCTCAAACACATAACCCTATCATCAATCCATCGGGATTCGATCACTGCCGTTTTTGCTTGGCTTTGTCGCGAGAGACCCATTTTGTATCACCAGTCATCATCTTTAGAAATGGCAAGATTTTGTTGCGTTTTCGCAGCAATTCCTAAATTAAAGTCCGCTCCATGAGGTTTTTTTAGCGGTAACAGGCATTGAGAAAAATCATCCCATCCCAATCATCACTTATATACAGGGTGGCGCAATAGAACGTGCATATTGCATCATCTTTTTTTTGCGGGGTAGAAAAGGCGCAGGCGGGCAGGCTCATGGAGTTTTAGTCGCTATGAATCCTTCGACGGGAAGCGTTGCGCATTTTGCGTGCGCGCATTGTACGAGAACTCTCGTTCATATATTGCTACTAGGCGACTATATTGTGCTGAATATGGACTACGGCGAATTAGTGAAGCTCCGAGTGCTAATTTAATTAAAATATGGGTAAATCGTTTTGAAGAGACCGGTTCAACATTTAAACCACAAGCAAATGGTCGCCCAAGAACATCTAGGACCGAAGACAATGTTGAGAGAGTTATGGAGTCAGTACGAGGAAATCCACAAATGTCGGCTCGCAAGAGATCGTCTGCAACGTTTGCAACGAATTTTAACATTGGATCTTAAACTGCATCCATATAAGCTGCAATAAATACAAGAATTGAAAGAGTCTGACTTCATAGCAATGCTCGCATTTGGTAATGAAATGCTTAATCGATTTTTCAATCTTGACAATATCCTTTTCTCTGACGAGACTCATTTCCTTATGAATGGGTTCGTAAACGGTCAAAATTGTCGTTACTGGACCAGTGAAAATCCCAAAATCAAACAACAGAAACCATTGCATAGTCCTAAAGTGACAGTATGGGCAGCAATATCTGGCAGAGGAATAATTGATCCTTTTTTCTTCGAAAATGCGCGGGGCCAAAACGTCACGGTTAATACGGAACGCTATGTTGAGATGTTGGACGGATTTTTGGCTCCAGAAATTAAAAGTTCAAGAATAGTGAATTCCAGAACTTGGTTCCAACAAGATGGAGGTACCTGTCACACATCAAATGACTCCATGGCGGTGGTGAAGCAGATGTTCCCTGGCAGACTGATTTCGAAAAGAGGTGATATCCCATGGCCTCCACGTAGTCCAGACTTGACGCCTCTTGACTGTTTTTGTGAGGATACCTCAAACACAAAGTCTACAGTAATAATCCAAGAAACATCGTTCAGCTCAAGGAGAATATCCGTGGTGAAATGGCAGCCATTACACCAGTATTACTGAAGAAAGTTTTCAATAATTTTCGTTTGCGGTTAGAGGAGTGCCGTCGTAGAGAGGGTCACCATTTAGATGATGTTATTTTTAAAAAATAAACTCCATTTATTACTCTACAATGCCTTAGATTTATTTTCACCATACCTTTTGTATTTATTTTTTAATCTATTTTTTAAATATGCACGTTCTATTGCGCCACCCTGTATTTGTTTATGAAACTGCCCCCGATTGTGCTTCTCCTATAGGGACGGGGCAAAGGTTTGGGATAATGGATATTTTCAGGGTCTTGTAACATTTACTCAAAACTAAAAATACGTGCCTGAAGGCACTTAGTAGATACTAGAAGAGCCCATACCAACGAATTTTCAGCGGAAAAGCGGCAAAATCGATATTACTAAAGATGAGAAGACGATATTTTTGATATATCCCTCACGTTGATATGTTGATGTCACAATTTAAACGGTATGTGGCACCCATTACATCGAGTTTCATTTTCTTTGCAGCTTATTTCACGTGGTTCCAAATAGATTGCATAACGGTCGAAACGTGATGACTTGCATTATTCTATCGATATTTTCGGTAATTGATCCTTCTAAAGCGTAATGCATCTTTAACATCTAGAATACAATACAATTACAATATCAGGACCAGATTCAGATTTCAGCTGCCTTGTTTGCGGCGCCATCTAGCGAAAGCCGTTCGCACTCAGATTAGTGAAACCATACGAGTATATTGGAAAAATAACTGATTTCTTTTTACTATATCTTTAATAACAAATATTTTCTTATAACAATCCATTTACGATTCAATAATTGGAAAGTATTGAACATTTCATTTAAAAACTTAAATAAACTAAAAACTTGAATAAACTATTGTCACCATAAGTGCATATTCGAAAGAAGCTTCTAATCCATTTAGGCGGGGGATGAGGTATGCAATTATTTGTTTGAAAGAAGTGAAAGACGGGGATTTAGTAATGCCTTAAGACAAACTGGGGGTTTATTTGATTACATTTCTTCGCAGGTACACTTTGTGAGATTCAAAAAAAGAACTAACTCAAGTAGCAAAGGTTATTTGTGCCGAAATATGAGCAATTTCGAATACAACTGCTAGAATAAAAAAGTAAAGCTTCACCACAGTAGAGTCATTAAAATCATGAGCACTTGCGATAATAGTTCAAAGAAACTAAGTCATTCGATGAAATTTAATCCTGGCAAAAATACAATCAAATTGAAAACTTTCAGAACAAACATTTATTTCGTAGTATCCATACAATTTTCACAAACTTTATCTATATTGCACTCTAAGAATTAATTTAAGATGTCCTGTTATAACGTACCGCCTAGTAAGTCCGGAGGCTAAGAACTGAATAAAATGTGTTCGGAATATGGTTTTATTCATCAACATGGTCTCCATCAAAAGTAATACAATAAATCCAGCGTTTCTCTATCATTTTGAAGCCATCTTACAGTAGGATTACACTTCAGTTTCCGCAGTGATCTCATCATTTGATCTAAATCTTTTCACATTAAGCATGTATAGGTAATATTGCGTAGGTGGGGCAGATCTGAAGAAGACGTTGGATGTGGTAGCGATACGGATTTCAATTGATGCAATTTTCCTATTATAACTATCAAGTTATGACGCTGTAAATTGTCTTGGAGAGAAAACACATTTTCCTCTGGCATTCAGCATCGTTTTATTTTGATTTCGATTTTCAAAGTATCCAGACTACTACTATTGACTGCTCACTCACTCACTCACTTTTTAATTGATAAATAGTATACCAAGCGCATTCCAAAATATAGAAGCTAACATCATATCGAACGACTAATTCGTTTTTGTAGCCTTTACATGGTTCTTTCCGCTCAGAGAACAGACCATTCAAACCACGATATGCTGTTGCATCCAAGTTTCGTCCGTGTCGTGAAGTGCATGAAAAAATATTTTTTTTAATTGTTCCAAATCAGCACAACGCTAATATTTTAGTCCAACTATTAGCAGACCCGAAAGCGATTAGGAAAACATTTTTCTCATGTCTAAAATTTTGTACAACAAAAACTGAATACATTTGCTTCTCAATATCGACAAGATGTCAGGCTATTTGTGCAATATCAAGAAACATTTTTAGGATTTCTTGATAGCATCCACTGTAATCGCTTCTCTTGAATGCATGCGTTCATGGGCGGCCGTACGACCTCGTTTAAAATCAATAAACCATTAAAAACTGTTTAAAAACTGTTTTTTTTTTTGTTTTTGCAACGTGGAAGGGCCTGCGAAACACTTTTCATGTCATTGTCAATCTCCTAAGAAATTAACACATTGTTGTAGTAGGAGTGAAGCACTATATTATGATGCCACTTCTCTACATATTCGTGAGAGATGTAGGTGTGTTGAAAATTCAGATCTTTGGTTGGAATTTTTATTATTCAAAAGAATTGCTTTTTCTTCCAAAAATTGTTTCTTCAGACAATGTGGTCAGAAAACTTTCCATTGAAAAGTACTTCCTTAATATAAATAACTGCACTTAAATTGATTTTGAAAATGCATTCATTTAGCTACCAAATCTGTGGGCAGTTTCCGTAAAAACTATTGGACTGGCACAGAATTAGAAAAACACCTAATATTCCGTAGAATAGAATCTTATACAACCACTACCATTAACTGCAGTTCACTAATTTATGGATTATGGAGATAGAAAACGTATATGTTTCATTTGATCTCTGAAAATTTATAGTTTTTATAAATGGAATGGCAAACTTGATATATCGATCATCATATAAGGTTGGATAATCAAATATTTTTGCAAAAACCTTAAATGGGGCTTCTTTCAAATGGAGCTTATTGTGTCCCCTAAGAGAAAATTTTGCTGTACGAATAATTCATACTAAGATGTTTTGCTTTAATTGTTAAGAATTATAAATCGAACCGATGTTTTCAAGTACTTCATCAACCTAATTTTTGGGACTAGTTTAACAGTTATCCATTGGGAACAGTAAATACGGGTATGCATGGATTGGATTCTTAGATGTGATGAAAATGTGATTGTGTTTTAATGGCTTCAACTTTTACCTGGACAGCTCATTTGAGTTTCCGACTTGTGACATTATTTCTAGTTTAGCACTGTAAATCGCCAGTGTTGCAACTTTTCTAGAAGGATTACCACAGGCTGGCTAAATGTTACTTAAGGATGTTAAAGGAGTTTTCCTTTCCAGGGCTATGTCGAAGGAAAATACTTTTCAATTCTGTACGGTTTTAACAGAATGTTGCAACTTGTCACATAGACAGGCTTGCTATGGCAGAATTGCAACACAAATTACTCAAAAAACTTTGCATTCTGTATTTGCATTCTATATTGTCCTGACTTTTAAACTAATGAAAGAAATCCCTGTCATTAAATCGCTTGCTAATCCCGTAAAAACATCTATTTGTGGAAACAAAATATTAATTTTACATTTTATTACTCACTCTATTTAAAATTATTATATTCTCTCATCCGTTCATTTCTCGCGTGGCATTTTTGAGATATACTAAGATGTAAAGTTTTCCAAATTTTATGTCGACCGAAAGACCCTTCACATCACTGTGCCATTGAGAAGCAAAGAAATTTTCTCTGTTTTTAAAACACAGTTGGTGGTGGTGATGGTGATGATGATTAAACCTTATGGTTCCACGTTAGCTTATTCATATTTGCTTAAGTTTTGCGTTTTTCTT
The DNA here is from genome assembly GCA_019455685.1 of Philornis downsi. NCBI lineage: Eukaryota > Metazoa > Arthropoda > Insecta > Diptera > Muscidae > Philornis > Philornis downsi. The sequence goes on along the minus strand of JAHXMU010000301.1, from coordinate 2,470,317 downwards.
CTTCATAAAACAGAAAATCGTATTTTTTTCTTTTCTAACAAATTCTTCTACTTTATTGACAACTAGGCTTCTTAATCAGCATAGCAATTTGAGTAAGAAAAAGTAAAAATGTTCTCAGAATCCAGAGTCCAGCATATTAAATTCTTTCCCTTTTGAAGACTTCTTCAATTCGAATTCTTGTCACCACATGGTCAGTTTATAATTTTTCTTTTCATAACTTTTATTTGATTTTCTTTGTCTGTTTGTTTGCCACTTATTCGGTATTTTTTTCTTGTACACAAATAAAGACTTTAAATTGTGAATTTTAGTTTTTACCCAGATGAACGTATTAATTTCCTTTAGTTGAATGTAATTTTACTACCACGTTTTGTTGAACAATATCTAGCTCATTTGTGCAATTGACAATACGCAAAAAACTGACTTCCCTCAAAATATTCCTTTCTAATTGTAAGGATGATTTTCAATACTGTTGAGAGATGGAGAATTTAATTAGTGCATGACGGATCAATCATTCAAAGTTTATAATTTCGGAAACCTGGAAACGAAGACAGATTAAAACGTAAAGAACTCTATGACTGGGGTTTGAAAACCAAAACACAATCTAACTATCTAAGTATTTATTTTTGGATTATTTCTCAAAAATCACGAAAGGCTGGCTAACAATGATTCTTAATATGTTGTAATTTCATATTAAGGCCTAAGACCTGAATATCTAGAATAATCTGTTTCCGTTATTCGATTACATAACATTGCCAAAATTACTGAAATAGGAAACCGGTACAGAAATTTAGTAAAAATTTACATCACTCAAAGTAGCGTAATAAATCGCTACATTCTTATAAATGTTATAATTCATTTAACAATCGCACCGGTTTTCATATTTGGAAAAAAAAAATTGACTGCTAAATTCGAATCTGGCATAAAAACTGGGCTATCACGTTTTGTTCATTTTGTATCGCATTGTACTGGCACTACAATTTCACAATTAATATGAACAGAAGCCCACATTCATTCTAAATCTTCATAATAGTAGCGTTTAAGCATGTCAGGGAGATCGTGTGTTACTGATTCATGTTTAAAAACTTTCATAAAGATTTACGGAAGATTTACAGTCGGACAGGTGGATACCGCTCAATTGACTTGAGAAGTCATGACACACATTTAGTCAAAAGATATTTGCTACTTTTGCCGCTTCAGTCTGACACATTTTTGAGGTATCAAATTAAACTGAATACCACCCCTCATAACAATCGGATGAAATCAAGTCATAGTCAAGGAGCGCCACAAAAATTATTTTACGATATCATTATTTTTAGGGGTAAAACCGGAAATAAAGGAAACAAAACAGTACAAACATACGGTTGAAACTAAAATTACTAAAATTTTGCGTACATCTGTGTTTTTTCAAACAAATTATTTCATTGTTTTATCTCTGCTTATTTTGTCTTCGCTGGAGTGTATTTTTGACGCAATAGTGAATCAAGCAATCACAAAACTGCATGAGTACCTTTTTGAGTATGAAATCTTATGTTCCTAACGTCATTTAGCATAGCCCGTTTGAACTTATACAACGCGAAATAGAGATTACTAAAGCCACCTATCGGGAAAATTATGAATTGCTTTTCAATACACTTTGTAAAGGGTGATTTTTTACACATACAGTCGAACTTCTCTATAACGAACTTCTCTATAGCGAAAATTTCTCTATAACGAATAAAATTCGTGAACGCAACAGTTTTGTTAGTATTTTCATACATTTTGATCTCCCTATAACGAACTTCTCTATAACGAAGTTCTCTCTGTAGCGAACTAATTTATAATGCCTAAAAAAATTTTTTCATATAAAATAGTCTCCCTGTAGCGAAGTTTTTAGTAATCGTTTTTTATGTATGTATGTATATGAAATACACACAGAAAATATAACTGTAAAGTACGTTACATTTTCTACGCTAGCTACGATTGCCACAAAAAAAACAAAATATACGTACATAACATCTCAGTTTCAAGAGATTTTTGTACTGATAGGACGCATAATTGAAAGATGGCAAAACGTAAATGCTTATCTCTAGATCAAAAGTTAACTATAATATCTGAAGCTGAGAAGGGAATAAAAAAGGAAAGACATTGCCTTGAAGTTTAAAATTACCCCCACCACTCTCTCAACTATTTTAAAAAATAAAGGCAAGACTAAAGAAGCTAGCAGCTCATCTATTGCACATAGAAATTTTTGAAAAGCTCGAAATTACGAATATGCCGATGTCGACAAAGCAATGATTAAGTGGATAACTGCAGCAAGGCATAAAAATATTCCACTTTTCGGGCCAACAATTCGACAAAAGGCAATTGAATTTGCAAAGTCATTGGGCCATTCCGATTTCGCTGCAAGTGTTGGATGGCTTGGTAAATTTAAAAAAAGACATAGCATTGCTGGAAGAGTTGTCTGTGAAGAGAGTGGTGACATAAATATTCAAACTCGCAATGGCTGGATTAACAACGTGTTACCGAACATAATAAATGCTTTTCTTCTCTGAATATAAAATTGTTATTTTTCTTTTATTTTTACATATGTCTATAAAAAAAATGAATGTGTTCATGAAAAACAAATTTTTTGTCTCAATAAATATTCTTTACCCCGTTAAAAAAAATAAAAAAAAATCTGAAGTTTCTCTATAACGAATTTTCTCTATAACGTAGAAATTTGACGGTCCCCAACTGCTACGTTATAGAGAAGTTCGACTGTAGTTTTTTTAGAAATCGAATAAAACACTCCAATTTGCATCATATATTAAAATTTTTCATTGGAATCAATAAATTGGTCTTTGCCATTTAATTTTTAAAGACAACTTCATGTAAATGTTGTCCGCGGCTCCGTCTCAAAATATCCATTCGAAGGGTCTAATTTTTCGTCACTTTTTCTAGCATTTCGGTCTGCGTGTTATGTTATCCTGTAAGGCTTCAACAGTGTTCGGCTTGTCCACATAGACTAAAGACTTGACATAAACCCACAAGCAATAATCAAGAGGCGTTAAATCGCAAGATCTTGGGCGCCAACTCATATGACCAATTTGAGAAATAAGCTGTTCACCAAATTCATCCCTCAACATACCCATTGTTCCACAAGCAGTGTGGCATGTTGCATCGTCCTGATGAAACCACATGTCAACCAAGTTCAACTCAGCCAATTGGGGCAAAAAAAAAATCACGTATCATGGCTCATTATCATTCGCCGTTGACGATATTGTTTCTTTCACGGTCGTCTTTGAAGAAAAAATGGACCGATGATGGCACTAGCCCATAAACCACATCCGACTGTCGTTTTTTCGGGATGCATCACTACTTAATGTATGGCATATGGCTGTTCATCACTCCAGATGCGACAGTTTTGCTTGTTTACGTATCCGTTCAACAAGAAATTAGCCTCATCGCTAAATACAATTTTTCAATAACACAGCGGATTTTCATTGAGCTTTTGTAAGGCCCATTCACCAAAAATTAGACGTTGTGGTAGGTCATTCGGCTTAAATTCTTGCGTGAGTTGAATTTTATGGGCTTTCGAACCCAAATCGACGAGTAAAATTTTCCTTGTGGCTGACTAAAGCTTAGATCCCACTATCGGCGCACATAGCACAATATGTACCGATTTTTATTGTGCTACATCGGTGCGTTTGACAAGGATTTGGGCAATTACTTTTTGAGCAGTCACATTATCATCGCATATTGTGCTATTTGTTTTCGGTACATGTCGGCCGGAAGAAAAATTTGTGCATAATCTGCAAAACGTGGTCACACTATCAGCGCACTTTTTGAGAAATTGAATCATATGTTTTTTGTTTACATGTCTTCGCTGATTGATTTACAAAATTGAAAATCAATTTCTTATTTTACAGCATTAAAGCGGTGTAATAAAAAAGGTAAGCAAAAAAATAGTACAATAACTTCAGCGTAATATAATTCTTTGTTTACACATTGATTTTAGCGGAGGGAATGGATTTCTACCATTTCTATATTGTGGCGTCAATGTTAAAAAAGAAGCAGGAACTGAAAAATAAAATAAATATTCAGTTTAAATTTTCTTTTTTGTGCTTCTTCCGCTTTTCTTGTGTTTACAAACAGTGTTGTTCTTAAAAATCGGCGCTAATTGTTAACTTTGATCGGGGTGCAAGTGGCCGATAAAAATCGTCGCATTTTTAACAATTTTATTGTTCCATTTTATATACAGAGTGTTCACATTATCGGTGCAACAGGGTTGTATTTCATTATTTTTGGTCAGCACGATTTCGGCACAGATTGTCCCGTTTTGACAAATGTTGTGCGTTCCCACTATCGGCCTATTAAATTTTACAAAAATCGGTACATTGCGCCGATAGTGGGATCCCAGCTTAACACGATAAGATTAGCAATAATTTGCGAATATTTTCCCGATTTCTCAATTTTAATTTTTTAGCTACATTTGTGAAATTTTTCAAAAACTATTTAAGTGAACTGAAAATACTCGGTTAAATCTCAAAACAATCGATTTCGAACCAAACAACTGGCTATCAGTTTTCGAATTTTAGTTTGCACACTCTAAAGCTTTCAGTCTCTTCACTGGTTATATCTAAGTCGATTTTCAATAATTTGCCGCTTGGGCTTATTTCCCATCGAAAGGAATGTACATATTTACACATTTATATATCTCACTCATTTATCATTCTCACTTGCAGGAAATTTATGAAACATATAGAAAATCGTCATGTCATTACATTTTATTACCTGCAATAATAAATGTTTAACATCTCAACAACGCCTATCTGCGATCTGATGTTTGTAATGCGCCTGTTATCTTCATCTCCCGGCATGATTAGAGAAAAATTCACATTTAATTATTGTGAATTCATAATTCATAAATCTTTGCAATTTCAACTGCAGGCAAATGTAAAAGTAAACAAAAATATAAATATCATTCCCGGCAAACAATTCGTAATTATCTTGTAATCGTGTAGATGATGCCTTCTATATCTCACACTGTGAAGTATTGAACGGATGTGTACGAGTATACGATATATAAAGGAGTATGAAGGCGTTTACACCACTACATAGAATGTAGATGGGGGTATTAATTACTAATAGTGGACGAACTTAACATACTTTGCGTAGGTTCATAATACACTCGTGCAAATATGAATAGGTATAAATCGGTATTAATTTCACATTTTCCTTAAATGGAAGATTTGCTTGCATAGCGTAGCGATTGAAAATCATATGGCGTATGAAAATGTAACGTCCAAGTAGGATACGGATCGTGAATCACTCGAAGATTTTCCTCACCCCAAATGCGTTAATTCTGCCTATTGACGAAGTCATCAAGATGGAAATGGGCCTCGTCACTAAAGATGATTTTATCGGCAAAATCAGAATTTTCACGTTGTCTCTCAAATACCCAATTAACGAACTCCCTTCGCTGTCCATGGTCAGCTGGCTTCAGTTCCTGAGTCAGTTGAACTTTGTATGCATGAAGATGCAAATCTTTCGTCAAAATTCGCTGCATAGTGGATTTGGAGACACCAATTTGCTGAGCTTGGTGTCGAATTGAGGTGGATGGAGTTTGAGCGACATCATCACGTACAGCTGCGACATTTGCGGTCGATCGACCTGGTCGCAGGCGCGTTGTTGTCTTTACATCACTAACGGACCCAGTTTTGGCAAATTTATCAATTTATCACTTTACAGTTAACCCTTTCGAGCATTACTGTGACCCCAAATTGATTGCAATTTGCGAACTGTAGCCGCAAAACTTTCACCATTTTGGTAGAACAATTTCACAATGAGAACGCGTTGTTTATTCGTGTAGGGCTCCATTTTTACTAACCTCGTACCTTCTACTAGCAAACTATAACAATTGTTCAAATGTTAAACGATGACACTTCGAATGGCGCCAAATTTAAAATTTGGCGATCTTGTTGGGATACCCTTTATTTACTTTTGTTTACTTAAGTTCTCGTTCTAGTCGTGATTGGTTACAGTGTTAAAAAAAAGCTTTTAAGAGTGGGAAAATTAGGGAAAAAGAGCATTTTAGGCATATTATGCCTATTATATCCGAAAAGGAAAAACGGCTGCTGGAGCTAGCCGAAAAATTAAGTCTGTTTATGAAGAATACGGACCAAATGAAAGAACTTGCCAGAAATAATTTAAAAAATTTTCCACGGGCGAATTCTCCGAAACGGACACCCAAAAGAAATTATTTCCGAGGAGGTGAGAGATTCGATTACTGTTAATTCCCGTGCAACAGTTAAGAAAATAGCTCAAATAATCAAAAAAAGAAATCAGTCTCAGCCGTTCACGAGGTTATAAAAGAGCTCGGATTTGTGAGCAACATCGATGTATGGATACCTCACTCTCTTACCGAGGCCTCACACTCCCTTGCGGACCCGTAAGAAACTGTCTGAGCTTGGGTGGAAAGCTTTACCTCACCCACCGTATTCCCCAGACCTCGCCCGTCCGACTATCAACTATTTCGCAGTCTGATCAAAAACTTGAAGGATTTGAATTTCTATAACGAGGAGGAAGTGAAAATCGAATTGATCGCTATGTTCAGAAAAACCAGACGAGTTTTATGAAAGAGGAATTAAAAAGCTCCCAGAGAGATGAAAAGAAGTTATTAAAAAAGGGGAAATTATATAATAGATTAAAATAATTCTTTTCGCGTACACACACTTGTAAATAAATTTCTTTTAAAAATCGAACGAACTTTCCGAAACAGCCGACAGAATTATGGAATATTAGAGATGTCCTGAAAATGGATAATTAAAATGAAGACTTCTTTTTCTACAGGAGCAATTTGTCATAATTAAGGTAATTGCAAGCTAATGTGTGGATCAAAAATGATTCCCCCTTGATAAAGTCATTTCATTCAAAAGCTGAATTTAGTCATTGTATGAGCAATAAGTTATGTTAGGTTAGGTTAGTGTGGCAGTCTGAATAGACAGACTCACTTAGACTGTGTAATACATTGTAATATCACGGAAAGTAGAGATATGTATGTCCCTAGTTTCGCTCGTTAAATCATTCTGAGTGCCTTAAGAAGCTCTTAAGTCGGACAATATTTATATCATCCAAATATCCTACGTCTCTAAAGAAATAAGAGCCCAGTGTTGATCCCCGCCTGTTTACCAGGGCGAAGCAATAGCAGAGAACGTGTCTATGGACTCCCCATCCCTACAGCTCCTGCAGAAGTCATTAGTCCCAACCTTCAATCACACTGCATGTCTTCCAATTAGGCAGTGTCCCATCATGAAGGATACAAACAATGAAACGTCGGATCTTGATAGCGACAACTTGTGTGTGAACGCTTCAGATCTAGGCAAGGCCACATCTGTCTGGATTGATTACAGCCTCGGACAGACGCCCACCTACCATTTGCTGCTAAATATGCTCTATCCCGAAGTAGAAGCTTGCAAGTGGCTAGAGGCATGCCCACGGACTCCAACTTGGCTGGAGTCCGTAAGGTTGTCCCAAGTCTTGTTAGTTCGTTTGCTCTGCGGTTCCTTGATATGTCCCTGTGGCCCGGCACCCACATAAGGTGAATGTTGAAATGCTGAACCATCTCGTTAAGAGATCTACGGCATTTCATGGCTGATGTTGAGTTCAGGAAAACAGAATCCAGGGATTTAATGACAACTTGACTGTCAGAGAGTATGTTAATCCCCACCGTGGTAAGGACGTTAAATATCAGCCATTCTGGCACCTCCTTAATGGCCAAAATTTCGGCCTGATGAACATTACAGTGATTAGGAAGCCTTCTTGCTATACTTAGCCCTAAATATTTGAAATAGATCCCGAAATCTACCTGATTATTTAATATGAACAGTAAAAATAACAATAATGTATGCGATCAATAATGAAGAGGGCATTGTGTCGACCCATCGCCAGAAAGGCTAGCATACCAGAAATGCCTTCTTATCATACTTTACATATAGACTTAGTCTGTTTTTTCTGCTGAAAGTGGGCATTTTTTACCATCTTTCCATAGCAGGCCTGCATTGCAATCGGTCCCTTAAAAAATATACAAGTTGGAATGGATCTTTTCAGTATCAATACAATACCACCGAAAAAAATAGTCAAATTTTTGGGAGAAAAAAACCTGTTAAATTCCCATTTTCAAGAAGAAAGTTTGTCTCTTTGTACAAATCAATTGTATATGGAGTGATATTGCTCTACCTGCCTTTGAATATGTGCCGAATTTCAACCTTTGCCTGGATCATGCAATGCGCCCTCTATCGGGACGGACGGGCATGCTTAGATCGACACAGGCCTTTATGAAAATCATGAATTTCGGATGTTTATGTTCAGTTGTAGGAAACGGAATGAACAAATTAGTTTATTTCATATGATGGTCGGTTTAAAAATTAAAATTAGTGAGATCAAGGTTGGAACGACTGAGATCGAGTGGATAATGATGCATATTGTGTATTTTAATACAATCGAACGATCGGAGTTCCCGTTCGGCAGGTCTTTTGTTTGCTGTAAACACAATCCATAGTGGAGGATATATAGGCTTCGGTCTGACCGATATGTTGACATCTTTGCAAATTTTCGTCCTTCCATTTGTTTTGCTATATATAGCAAAAAAGCTTTAAAAACTATTTGTGCCTCTGTTTACATCCAATTGCAACTTTTGCCTGCCCAATTATATTTTAGTCGCTTTATTCAGCTAATATTTCGTACGAATGGATTCCAGTAAGAAATTACCATTCGGCGCTGCTACACATTCACTTACTTTAGTACACTCCACTACGTAATCCATTAACCTATCTCTCCGCATCTATGCTAGAACAGCTCATATGCTCAAAGTCTACGTCCCTTCAAAATTCAACAAGGACATTCATATCCCTTCGGCCATGGATAATTTTCCATTAACAATTTAATAAATATGTATGTAGTAATTGAACATTTACAATGGGATCAAGCGATAGGTTCATAATATGGTGCGTAACCATCCGCGATATTATACTATACATTTGCACTTACACGCCCCTCCCCCTCACCATTCTCAATTAACCTGCTGCAGCGTCTTGGAGCAATTTTGCATGTCAATGATAAGACATCGTTTTCAATACGAAAACGTAGAGTATCCTTACGGACAGCTCACAACTGCACTTAAACCTCTGTGAATTGTTTTATTGTTTGTCCTTTGGCAACATTATTGCTAATGACCAGCGCCACAATTACCACTATACACTAGTATATATGTGTATCTGTGGGTTAGTGCGTCTATGTGCACACATACACCCACAACCTTCCTACAGTTGGGGAAAGGAAAGTTCTTCGCAAATGGAGGCAACTGCTCGTTTATGCGTCACAATCTTACTTCATATGGCCCCAAGTCGGAATCTTGCAGAACATTACGCATTACGGCACACATACACACACACGAAGAACAACTACCACTGCAACAAAAGTTGTGCTGCAGCTATAGCAGCCATGATAGCATGTAACGATAGCAACAGGAATGCTGCACTAGTAGAAAAAAAGGAACAGCGCTGTAGCCACTACCCGGAGAAAACAGTTGCTGGCAGTTTTTACATCAGCTTGGAATGCTGCAAATAGTCAGTATGAGTATTAGGCTGAAACGTCAATTGAAGGTGGATCTCAACGGTCCCCCTAAGTGCCGGAAGCTTACATAATTTCATCTTGGTTTCAGTGAGAAGGTGCAACACGCCGCTTATCAGTCTCGTGACACAATCAATTTATGAAGTTCAAAGGTTGTGTAAGCTCAGGAAATGGCGTTGTGAACTGGCCACAAAGATCATTCGATATAACTCCATCGGACTATTTTCTTTGGCGCTATTTAAAGTCATGGATTTACTCCAATACATCGCAATCTCCAATATTATTCTGAAATAACTGTAGAATTTTCAGGTAAATTGGCTAAATATATTGTATCCCAGAACCGACAACCAATGGGAGATAAAGAAGGGGAGAGTCTTATTTAAGTTAAAATAGCCAGTACAGAAATTTCAATCAGAGCTTTCCTTGAGCTCTCTTAGCGAGCGATTCGGTTCTTATCTCCTCAATCGTCCCAAAACGCCGTTCTTTCTTGGGTCTCTTTAATCTTGGGAACAGGAAAAAGTCGCAAGTGGCCAAATCTGGTGAATACGGTGACTGAGGCACGATAACGTTGTTTTTTTTTTGCCAAATAATCCCTCACAAGCAAAGATGAGTGAGCAGGTGCATTATCATGATGCAAAATCCATGAATTTTTTCCATAATTCCGGGCGTTTTTTTGGTATTGCTTCACGCAAATGGCGCATAACTTCAAGGTAATTCTCCTTATTTACCGTACGACCTTGTGGTAAGAACTTCTGATGCACTATGCCATGGTAATCGAAGAAAACAGTGAGCAAAACCTCGACATTTAATCGAAATTGGTGTACTTCTTTTGGTCTTGGTTCTCCTGGACTCTTCCATTGGGACAATTGGGCTTTGGTTTCAATGTCATAACCATATACCCATAATTCGTCATCAGTTATGATCCTTTTAAGCAAATCTGAATCATCGTTGACGTCATTCAACAATTTTGACTGATGCTCATGCGACGTTGTTTTTGGTCAAAATTCGGCAATTTTGGAACGAACTTCGCTTCATGCTCAAAATTTCCGAAAAGATTGCATGGCCAACCGATATATCGACATCTTCAGCAACTTCTCTAATTGTGATTCGACGATTCTTTATAACAATTTTCTTCACTTTCTCAACATTTTCATCAATTGTTGATGTGCCGGGGCGTCAAGGGCGAGCGTCGCCATTCACATCTTCTCGATCTTCTGTGAATAGCTTGTACCACTTGTAAACATTTTTTTGAATCAGAGTACTCTTACCGTATACCATTGTCAACATTTCAAGTGTTTTTGACCACTTAATTCCACTTTTTTACATAAAATTTGATGCCATTTTTTTGATCCATTCTTTTCGGTAGCAGAAAATCGCCGAATATGCAAAACACTTGCCTTATTTATGCCTCTGACAAACAAACTAAACACGCATATAGATAAACATATAAAGGGTGTCCCAACAAGAACGCAAGATATAAACTTGAAACTTTATTATTATAGACAGAATGAGATTATGTATGGAACAACACGGGCAGATGGCCGCCGCGGCTTTCTTGTACATACTCGATCTTTTAATGAAATCTTCAATGACCGGTTTGCATAAATGCTGCGGTATTTCATTAACGCAGCGTCCAATTTTCTCTTTTAAGACTTGATTCGACGGCGACGCCAAAGAAAAAAGTCTAATGGTATTAAATAACACGACCGGGAAATGACTGATGCAGCAATTGAATTATTTCTCTGGCTGTATGACATGTGGCGCCGTCTTGTTGAAACCACATGTCCTCCACATTCATTTCTTCAATTCTAGACACGAAAAAACTGGTTATCATTTCACGATACCGAACACCATTGACTGTTTGCGCTTGATGTGCCTCATTTTCATAAAAAAAGGTCCAATGATTCCTCCAGCCCAAAATCCACACCACACAGTGACACGTTGAGGATGCATCTGCTTCTCGTGAATCACTCGAGGATTTTCCTCACCCCAAATGCGGCAATTCTGCCTATTGTCGAAGCCATCAAGATGGAAATGGGTCTCGTCACTAAAGATGATTTTATCGGCCAAGTCAGCATTTTCACGTTGTCTCTCAAATACCAAATTAACGAACTCCCTCCGCTGTCCATGGTCAGCTGGCCTGAGTCAATTGAACTTTGTATGCATGAAGATGCAAATCTTTCGTCAAAATTCGCTGCATAGTGGATTTGGAGACACCAATTTGCTGAGCTCGGTGTCGAATTGAGGTGGATGGAGTTTGAGACATCATCACGTACAGCTGCGACATTTGCGGTCGATCGACCTAGTCGAAGTTGCGTTGTTGTCTTTACATCACTAACGGACCCAGTTTTGGCAAATTTATCAATTTATCACTTTACAGTTAACCCTTTGGAGCATTACTGTGACCCCAAATTGATCGCAATTTGCGAACTGTAGCCGCAAAAATTTCACCATTTTGATAAAACAATTTCACAATGAGAACGCGTTGTTTATTCGTGTAGTGCTCCATTTTTACTAACCTCGTACCCTCTACTAGCAAACAATAACAATTGTTCAAATGTCAAACAATGACACAATGTCAAACAGTGGCGCCAAATTTAAATCTTGCGTTATTGTTGGGGCACCCTTTACAACATATCTTTGAGACGAGTGTACCAATATGAAAAAATAATAATCGAAAGTCGAATTTACGTAGCCCGCGAATTTTAAAATTCGCTTTTTTTGAACACACCTCGTATACATGAGAAGAAACCGTTTTTGGCTTGTACATTTATCTGACAGGTGAACTGTTTTTGTTTTCAGTTTTTGATAACTCTGATCGAAGGGATTGCCTTTGAAGATACGAGGAAAGTGTGTTGGACAAGTTTGCTTGGTGAATTTGAGCAAGTCCAGGCCAGAGCCTAGGTTGACATAATTTTTATACAGATTACTTATTCTCTGTTCTTTAGTAACAGATTGAAATATCTTGAAAAATTCAGGTTCAAACTCTTTATTCACTGTATAAATGAAATCTTTATAGAAATCGGAAAATCTTCAAACATAGCCTGAAATCTTTTCGACTAGTCGGTCATTCTGCCAGTTTTTGTTTTCATTTTAAATACAATGATATCATCTATGCGTTAAGCAGCACCAGTTCATCAGATATCTCGCAGCAATTCCTTTAAGCAGTTAGTCTGCATCAGCCACACCTACTACTACGTTCCAGCTGCAATGGCAACTCATAGCCTCATGGCATAGTCCACACACGAACAGGGCATTTTCTCGGACAAATGAACATCCATGGCAAACTGTGAACAACAGCGGCAAGAACAAGTTGCAACTTGGCAAATTTTGGTAACCAAGAAAACTAAACAAAACTACAAACTAACAACCGGACTGGGCTACCGCAAACTATAACGTGAGTGGGCCAACGGCCCACTACGTAAAGCTTAACTTCATGCAACATGAAGCAAGTTTCTTGTTAGCATTAATATGCATGCGAACCATTGCTAATGGTGCTACTGTTGCTGTTACTGCTGCTGCTGCTGATGATGATCATGGTGATGATGATGATGAACCTCCATCACGTGTGGAGTGGAGTGAATGAAGTAAATTTAACTATAGCAAATTTAAAAGTTTAACAACAATTTTGTTGTTTTGTTCCTCATGTACAATATCTCAACATTTTATTTCATAAACTAATTAAAATGCATGAGTTGTTGCTGTTGTTGTTGTTCTATGGTTTTTTATTCCGGAAATGCTGGACCACATGCGTACAAACACCCACACACACACACACGGACACAAATATTTCTGTGCAATTGTGAGCTTCATGCAACAAAACAACTTTTCCATCCTTTTGTGGTTGATCAGATTAAACTTTTGAAACAAATAGAAGAAATATGAGACATAAAAAGACTCTTAATTCTTAGCAAACAAATTCCTTCTCCTATTTGCAGACAAAACCAAGTTTATTATCCATCCAATGGGAATGGCGAATATAAGACAGATTGACAGAAATTATGACTATTCAAATAGTCAACAATATTTAAATGTTAGGGGAAATTCGCAAAAGCTCAAAACAAGTTCGAATACATAAACATATTCAAATGTTCAAATATTCAAACATTTAAATGGACAAATGTTCTAATATTTAAACATTCGAACAATCAAACATTCAAATATTCCACTACTCAGATATTCAAATTGAAAATGGTTGAACTAAGGGGAAAAAACTCCAAGAATTTGAAATTGGCAGGTACAGATCCGTTACTGTCCCCATATTTAAGTTAGGCAATTCTCAATCTGTCCACCATTAAATTTCGCCTTAGCGCTGGCACTCACATTTTCAATAACATAAACATACCTGTATACAAGGTTATCCATTTAGTGATCTCAAAATCGCTGGTCTGGCAAGGCAGTCAGCTGTCAAATTTTATACCTGTCATCTGAAGTGTTATTTATTTAGTAAAATGTTTACCATTTACGAATATGGATCGTTTAACAACCGAAGTATGCCTAAAAATGAATAAGACTTACTACAAAAAAGGAAATTTAAAAGTGAGCCTTCAATCGAACAAAATTTTCGTCAGCGATGACACTCATTTCTTACTCGGTTGTTACATAAACAACCAAAATTGCCGCATATAGGGCTCGGAAGGCAAAGGTGGTCATATAAATGCCATTGTATTTCGTACATAATGGCAAGGTCCAAGCATTATAATGAAATAAAAGTTACATCGAAATCATAGCTTTATGTGTTTTATTTAATTTCACTTGAAAATGAAAATTATATAACCCAACACAGCGTTTGCCGAATAAATTAAATAGTCTGGGAATGAAAACGGATTCTATTGTCACTCTCCTTTCGGTATCTCATTTTTCGAAATTCAATCTTTCCTCTTTAATTTCAATAAACTTAATTACCCATTCCCCTTACATATATACAAGTTGATCGATTTTACGAAAATCTAACATTTCTGAGCGGTAAGTTAAAGTTAAATCACCTGATGGAACACAATACTTATTGGCCAAAGCTTTTGCCATTGCTTCCTTCAGACGAACCAACTGTTGGCAGTTTAATCCGATTTAAGAGTTTGCCGAAAATTGATCAGCTCAGAATAGGTGATTCCCACATCCATCCTGCCTTGGCCGCCATTTTCGCCAGCTCACCACGATTGTTTTCGCTCAACGTTGTTGACATTGACCCACTTTTCATCAGTAGTCACCGTCCGCTTCAAAAATAAGTTAATTTTGTTGCAATGAAAATGGAAATTCAATTCATGTGGTTATTTTTGCGTCAACTCGTGTGGCATCCATACATCGGGCTTCTTTTTGTATCAAACCAAGCAAACAGTTTTTTGTGCAATGTTTATCTCCTGGTCAACAGGAACAGCGATCGAAACTTGGCGACTTTCTTCATTCTGTCAATATTTTCGACAATTGACCTTCCGAAGCATGGAACATATTTAACATACAAATTACCGGAAGAGAATTGACGACAGCACTATCAAGCCGTCTGCCCGGCTTGCATTTTCGCCTTTATCGAAGAGAAATTGTAAAATATAGCGCATCTTGACGCGCGCCATCTGAGTGGTATTTTGAGTACGAAATTTTATCCTTCTAACGCCATCCAGCGACGCCCTACAGATTACTAAAGCCATCTATTGGAAAAATAATGCATTTCCTTTTACTATACCTTACATTAGACTATATCCATATATAGGTATTAGGTTATCCAGTAAAGTTCGATAAAACACATACAAGGCCATGATTTCGATAAAACTTTTATTTCATTACAATGCTTAGACCTTGCCATTATGTACAAAATAATGGGTTATAAATTTAATGATTTTAAAACCGACGGTCTGGCAAGGCTGTCAGCTGTTACCTATCATCTGAAGTGTTATTTATTTAGTAAAAGGTTTGTCATTTACGAATATGGATTGTTTAACGCGTAAAAATAGTTAAAAGTTACGCGTTTTTCGGTTGTTAAACGATTCACATAAGTGGCAAACCTTTCAATGACACTTCAGATAACAGATATTTAGCAACTTACAGCCTTGCCAGACCGGTAGTTTTGAAACCACTAAATGGATAACCCCATACAATAACTTATCGAAATCTTTTGCAAATACCTATATTTACCAATTTGTAATACTTGTACCACATTGCAAATAGCACTATTAAATATTTGGAATAACTAACAAATAGATTTTCATATTAAACAATATGTATTAAACATTTCATTGCATTATAGCTACAATATTTAATTGGATAATATCAGTAATTTTCTTAAATTTGCTATTGAACAATTACTTAGCGCCGTCGTTAAATATATAAATTTAATTAATTGTATTATGACAGCCACAAAGAGATCAACAGCAATTGTTATTAATCATAATTCAATTAAGAATTCCTTAGAAAATCTTGCTGTGAACACATTTTTCCACCTCTCTTAACTTTAAAATTCAAATATGTTCAAATATCTGCATTTATGTTTAATATTTAAAATTCATGTCGGCACTTCAGTTATAATAAAACTGACATTAAGTGACTCGATCATAAACAATTGAACAATTGTCGAATATAACAAACTCCATCTGAAGTGTGATCTCAAATGTTGTTAATGGGGATTTATTTTTTGTGAAACTAAATTAACAACAGACGATGACGGAGTTTGTTTGTTAACCTCTCAGTCACGACGAATGGACGGACAGACGAAAACGGTCACATAAAGCAAACCGCTTTGCCAAAAGAAAACACTTTAAGTTTAAATGCTTTTAAAAGCAAATACTAACTGCATTTGTTTATTTATTTAGTTATTTATACGATAATTTATGTGTTTGGCATACAAAGATCAAAATTACAATCGTTCGGTATGAGTCGTGGATGGAAACTATGACATGAGTGTGATTCATTGATAGCTGACGTGTTTTACTCCACAATGGATTACAGCGTCATCGCAAAAGGGGCGTGTCATTATTGTTTACATCGTAGTAAACAAGCGCAATTGGAGGCCCGCAATTCTCCCAGGAACTACTACAGAATCTCACTCAGTTAAACTGGTTTTTGTATAACGTATAGTAAAAAGAAATCTATTATTTTTCCAAAAGGATGGCTGTATCTCGTTCTAAGTTCGATTGAATTCCACCAGATGGCATTAGAAACATTTCTGACAGCTTCATGATTGATTGATTAAGTTTTGGCGCGTCAAAGATAGACACCAGCAAAGCGAAAATAAGCCATATGTGAAAATGTGAATAGTGTTTATGGTCCTGTAACAGCCAATCATGGGTAAATTTGGTTTCGTTGATTCTGTTTCGGTAGTTTTAATTTTAAACATGCATCATATACCGTAAAACCATACTAATTGTCGAAAATGTCGATAAAATAATGAAAATCGTCAAGGTCAACCGTCATGTAAGCATTGTCTAAACTGACCTGGAGCTAAACATTGTACAAAAAAGCAAGCTGAATGTATGGGTTCCATACGTGATAACGCAAAAAGAAAAAAACTTTATGGACCGAATTTCCATCTGCAAACCGCTGCTGAATTACAGCCATATCGACTCCTTTCGTAAGCGGAAATGTTAGCTAAAAATTACAACGCTACACGAAAACAGTCGTGGTCGGACTCCGATGAGATGGCGCAAAAGTCGGCCAAACCAAGATTGACGGTCAGCATGGTTTTGTTTTGTGTCGATGAGATTGGCCGAGAATCAGACACTATGAGCTGCACCTTAGCGACCAAATTTTTAATTCGGATGTGTATTGTTAAAAATTGGGCCGTCTGAAGTAAGCAATCGTCCAGAAGCTTCTCCCAATTAAAGAGGAATTGTGTTCCATCAAGCCAAAGGGCTGCAAAAATAAATAGTCTTTTTGGTCCTGAAACCGTAACAACCAATCACGCGCAATGTAGTCTAGACCAGCTTAGTTGGGAGGCTGCAATGCTTCCACCTAATAGTCCGGACCTGGCACCAAGTGACTACCACCCTTTTCTTTCTATGGTGATTGATTTAGGTGGTGAAAGAGAAAGAAACATGTGCCCCACATCGACTGTCCCAGGTTTTTACTAATAGAAAGGAGGATTTTTATGAGAGACGCAATTGACTTCAAAACAACAACAAGTTATCAAATAAAACTATGCAAAATAAAGCCGCCAATGTCATGCAACAATATTGGATATCTTTTCATTACATTTTAATTTAAACAGCATTGCTGAAATTTCTTAAATTTTTTCGAAAAAAAAATGATTGACTCAAATGATATGATTTCATAAGTTCAATAAAATATTGGCAAAGATATTTATGATTTGATGTGAAATGTCATTTTTTTTTTTTTTTTTTTTTTTTGTTTGATAAACTTTATCATGTTGACGAAATAGTGGAATAACTACAAAAATACCTTCGAACTTTCAGCCAAGTAAGTAAAAGCATTCCATTACAGAACTAAACTTTCTTCTAGAAAAATTTACATTTTACTATTTATTCGTAAAATATAGGGTGGGCCAAATAAGACCTACTAATGTTAACGAATAGCGTATTGTAGTCGTTGTTGGTGGTCTTGCGGTAGCAAGCAAATTGCTTGCACAATTTGAATTTTGTATGGGTACATCTTAAGATCCAACTTTAAATTTCTACGCAATGTCGTTCTAGAAATGCCCAATTGGCTGCAACACTCTGCCACACAGTTTCCACGTTGTCTTCAGTACGAATATGTCGATGGGCACCTCGTCCAGGACGGTCAGCCACTGAAACCAGTTCCTCAAAACGACAGACCAAACTCCTAATAATGAAGGCTGTGGGAGCTGATCTGGAATTAAAATGTTGCCGATATTTACACTGCGTTAAAACAATTGATCGTTGACAAGAATAGAAAAAGTCGATAATTTTAACGCGTTGTGTTGTATTGTAGGATTCCATAATAAATTTCCAACAATTCAATTACAAAAGGAGAAAAATAAATATGTCAAAAAATAAAAAAGTTATTTGTGCTTAACATTAGTAGGTCTTATTTGGCCCGCCCTGTATAATCAATATACGGCGATATTATATGGATATTGAAAAAAAACCATTCTAACTCATACCTAAAGAAGCACCTAAATTTTGGTGGTTAATGTAAAATACTTAGAAAAAAAAAACACAATTTCCAGTCGAAAATTAGATTAAGTCTACGTATAATAATAATGCGGAAACGTTTCAGCCACAATCACTTATTTACCAATGAGTTGAAATATTGACCACGGTGCTATGGCTTACATTTGTTACAATTGGGACAAATTGATGCAATAGAAAAAAAAACATACCCCTGCAAGGACTAAACTCAACTTTTGAAAATCTATTCTTTTCCCAATTCTTTTCTAAAGAATAAAATTTTTTCCACCAATTAAAGGCAATATACAGTGGAATAAAGCATTTCTAATTACCAAGTCAATCAATTGATTAATACGGACGGGTTATTAATATATAACAAATTTCTTTCTGAAAACTTTTTTTGTTAAAGATCAATATGTAGGAATTGGTAAATTTTGTACAACTCTAAATTTTGTACAACTAAGAAAAATAAACCAGCCCAATAATATGTGAGTTAAAACGATCATTTGTTTGAGAGGTACCGGAAGGAGCCTAGTCAATCCGTTAATTTTACCAAATTCGACCAATCATTAGGAACTAATACAACGTACAAATATTGTAAATTGCTGCAGTCTACGAACGAGGAGTTGCAGGTAGCAAGAAGAAAGAACTCCGTTCACCAATTTGTTTGAAATCTATGTCGATTGAAGCTTGCCAGTCTGTTCGTCCGGATATAGGCTACGAACCGCTCCTACTAGGGGACTGATAAAAATGTCTCATATTCAAGAGCAGATTTAGTTCAATATCAGTATACCCATTATACCACTTTACATATGCGGGGGCGATCCCAAAACTAGCCGGTCAGCATATAGATGGTGCCAGTAGTTTGAAAAAAAATTATTTCACTAAAACGCGGCAACCTTATAATATACGTTTTAAGTTTCATGGTGCGTCGTGGTGTAGTATTTTTATTTGAGCCAACAAAAGTAAGCAATCTCGCTGAATTTGTAAACATGGAAAAAATTGGTCACAGTTATGTAATTCACTATATTCATTTGAAAGGTCTCAGTCCAATCAATATTAAAGCCGAGCTAGATTATACTCTGGGGGAGTCTGCTCCTTTCTTTATGACTGTCAAATATTGGTTGACTGAGTTTAAACAAGGCCGTACGAGCTGCCAAAATGAAGGTTAAGAAAGTCCACAAAATGGTATTGAATAATCGTCAGCTAAAGATGCGTGAGTTAGCTGAAATGAGAGACATTTCAAAAAGTGCTATGCAACGCTCTATTGACCGAAGACGAGGTGCAGTTGGTGTGAAATTATGGAAAAAAAAATGGCCGCATTTGGCAAAAAGAAACTGTTGTTTCATCAAGACAATTCTCCAGATCACACATGCACTGTTACGATGTCCAAAATTAATGAATTAAAGTTCGAATTGCTTTATCACGCATCTCATTCACCAGATTTAGCTCCCTCCAACTATTTTCTATTTCCAAATTTGAAAAAATTGGTAAAATATTTGCCAACAATGAAGAGGTGAAGTCTGCCGTTGATGGCTATTTCAGGGATCTTGATAGTTCTATTGCTATCGAACATCGCTAGACAAAATGTATCGAGTTAAAAGGAGATTATGACGAAAAAAAAAGAAAATTTTCCTCAACTTTTTTGTATCTCCTGCGTTAGGTCGGCTAGTTTTGACACCTCACTTGTACCACAGCTGTTACAGGACGGCGAAAAAATTCTAATTTTTTACGTTTTTTAACTATTTTATCATTTATTCGTTCATTTAAAACAATATATTCTAATTCTCATACATTTTTGACGAACCGCCCTAAATATTGTCTCGATATTAAAAAAATCCTGCAAGAAACCAGTTTTCACTGGAAAAATTGGCCAAGTCGATATATTGATTATGTATAGAAAATGCCTAAAGAGCCTTTTTATATTTAAATTTCCATTTGTCTAACAATGACCAGGTACATCGTCCACCAAACTATGGCCCGAAGATGTCAGAAGGAGGAAAAATTGCTCAGTATAGATCCCAGGCTAATGTAGGCATAGGAGGTTGTGCGCCCTCGTCTATTGCTAAAAATTATCTTCTAACAATATATTTTGAAAGCAAATCAATAACATGGATTTCGGTAACTCTTTTTTGTGTCGAATTCATTGTTTTTATGGTGTTATATTTTCGTCGTTATCCAGCCAAAACAAGTAACATTTTAACGTCCCGGACTCCAATAAGTCCAATAACGAGCCATTCTGAACTGACTTTCGAATTGTAAGAGCAATCAAACCAATAAAATCTTAGCCGAATTTTGCAAATATCTAAACTCCTTCTATACCTTACACTTCTCGCTATCTAACGCCACAAAATCCTATCCCCAAGAGCTAGATTATAACAATGGATAAGCGTATAAAAACTTGCTTTGCAATAATTACACAAATTTATTAAAATATTGCCAACACATGCAAAAACATATTTCTATTACGAAAAAAAAAAATAAATAAATAAATAAAATTCAAATGAAATACTGAACCATTTATTTTTCATTTGACCACTTTGTAACACTTCAGGCTATTATTTAAATGCAGAAGGCGGTGGTGCTTTCTATACCACAAGAAGAAAAATTGTTAACAACTTTGTTTTTCTTTTTTTTGCTTGCTGTACATTCGGACAAAAGGATACAACACATGGAGTTGCCGCAGCAACTGGGGCAATAAACTCTA
>JAHXMU010000301.1:2333950-2441594 GCA_019455685.1 Philornis downsi | reverse complement strand
TGGTAATTGTGTTCTTAAGCTTTTGATTCATTTAAATTCTGAATGTTTTTTTTTATATTTATTATTTCATTCAAAACTTTTCCATCGATCGATATTTAAAAAAAAAAAAAACTAGTGGTGAATACGAGACAATTTGTTTTTGATGCAAGTTTTTTGTTAGTAGGAGTTTTTTTGTGTATTGAAACTAAGTTACCAAATTAAATTATTCACCGTTCCTTAATATGTCGGTGAAGGTTCGGTTTTGTTCCCGATTACCGCCGCATCCACTTTTGTTGACTCTTTGCCAATGATTGAGAAGACTGCAGTAACATCTCGCAATATTCGACCAATGATGTCTATATCATCAACGCTATGCTATAAGTCGTATTGACCGAAGCTTTACTCATAACTGCCTTAATGAGGAAAACGAATGTCAGATTGTCACCCACCCTGTTTGAGGCTTTGTTTGATGTAAACGGTTTACTAAGATTTTAATCAATATGCCTAAAAGACTTCATGTCATTAAGAGTGTAAGAGTGCAATAGTGTGAATATCTGTTGATTGGATTTACCGGGTGTAAAGTCACGATGATAAGGTCCAATCAGGTCAAACAGAATACGCATTAGCATTTCACATATCACACCTGACAGAATTCTATAAGTGATGCCTAGTTGGTACACACACTTCAATTGCATTCTTTGAACACAAGCCATACTACACTTGAAGTCCCATAATTGATCGTGCATTCATTAAGCCAAGCTGCGTTTCGGCCCTGATAGATGCTTATTATCAGCCCATTGCCTGCGGCCTTAAATAAGTCTATCAGCATGCCATCCCCACGCGTAACTTTGCAGTTCTAAAACTGTTATACTGCGGTTCTGGGTACATATTCTATGCTATTGTCGATAACTGAGTTGCCAATAAAAACTTATACAAGTTTTTTCTTCATAATTGTAGCATGTTCCACATACTCGTGATACTTTCTTACATTACCCTTCGGTAAAATTGTCGGGATTCACCTCTGTCCCTCTTAATTAAATTAAGTTTTCAATCTGAGCGATGAGCTGATAATAATAATGAGCGAGAGCATCCTATATATAGTTTGCCTCTCTTTTCTTATTCTTAGCAGCGCTCTTTTACAGCACGTGTTACAACTGGTTGCTGCGTTGCCTAGTAGAGCACTATATCACATTCCTGATTGCACAAGAGCTTTTCTGACCCATTATTTCCATATCCAGATATGAGGTTCTCCGCAGTTGCCATCGAATTTGTAATTTGTCACGAACATCTCAGGATTAGGAGTATGGATAATTGAGAGTTTGTTAAAGTAACGACGAAAGTGATGACTATCTCGGTGTCAAGTCTAGCTTTCTCTTTTATTGGTTACGTACATTTTTTGTTTTGCGTCTTAGCATGCCCATTTCACCTGAACCATGCGTTCCCATTATTATCACGTGCACAATCTGGTTATTTGTGTTATTCATTCGGTAACGAGAAACATGCTGCGAAGGTCTAAATCTGTAATCGGCCTTGTTGCTATTCAAACTCTCAATCCCCCAAACTCTGTCAACGCCATTATAGCAAAAAAGCTAAAATCTTTTCTTTCACTTCACCAAGATATTCTCAAATGCATTTGGCTGCATACAAGACTTGTTATTTACAGGGAAAACACATGTTGTTGGTTCCATTTACGACGGAACCGAAATGGGTACATTAATATGATATGCTAACAAAATATGGACTTGATGCTTTCAGAATATATGCTGCAATTGTTCTGATTTTAAAACAGATTGTATTATTTGTTAGCAAATAAGCCGGAAAAATTTGGACCAACTTCTCTAGTTGGTTAAATTTGGTTTCACTTCAACAGTCATAAAAACATGTAAGATTCCCTGCGATTCCAAAGCCAGGTATAGCTCCATACAGTTTTCTCTATTCAGACATGACAATGCTGCTTTTCAATGATTTGATGTAAAGTATTTTACCATTTCTTCCCAGATTTAAGTAATCGATTACTCAATTGCTTTTATCGATCATAAAATTCATATTATTCCGAACGCTGTGAAGACTGCAGTAACATATCGCAATAGTTATTTTAAGGTATAGCAAAAGAATAAGATTTGTGTAATGGCAAATAGCTTGATGGCGTCAAAAGCTTTGGTTCCGTCTGTAATCTTGATCCTTTTGCGATCTGACATACTATGTGTTGTCCAAAGCACACAGGATAAGTAATAATTAATCTGAAAAATAGAAATCTGAACTGGTCCCTTCTCATTGCTATCCAATCCTGTCATTCCATGTGCCTATCATTAGATTATGATCCTTACAAATTTACTGTTTGCTTGACTTCCTCAAATCAAATATTCAACTATTCTACCATTTAAATATTTAAACATTCTCATTTCTCGGAGTTAAAGCGAAGATTTAAATAGTCCTTATAAGTCCTCGACGTAGCTAACACATCAAACTATTTGCGTCACAGGACGTTTCCAAACTTTTCAGTTATGTTGACGTCTAGTGCGCTGTTCTTCAATGCTTAATGCACTTTACCGAGGGCTACAGCTTTGTCTTTGTCGAAAGAAACCAACTCCTGCCACACGCACAAATTTCTTCGAATTCCATGGAAACCACGCAATTTATTCGCCAGACTTTTCCCAAGTAAAAGAAACTTGTTGTGAACAAAATTGAAAGCATCATTATATTTTTTAACTCAAATTTGTTGCAAGCGTGCTGCTTTATCTGTTCGTTCTGCTGCTGTCGCATCACTTCAAAACGCCATAACATTTTATGCTATCGCAGACAGCCACAAGCATTACATTAGCCTCTGACTAAGTCCATTGTTGATTTATGTCGCACATGTTGCATTTCGTAGGTGTTCATAAGTTCAACGGCCATTTACCATTTAAACGATATCATTTGCTGCAATTTTGAATGACAGAAAAACTTTTCGCATTTTTATTATACAGAGGAAAAGTTTTCTCCCGTATTTGATAAAATATAATTTGCATTTGAAAATTGTTGGAACGGCAACAGCAGCTCAAAAACAAAAAAAATGGGGTAACAATCTTGAAACAAATTCAACTTAGCCGAATAAACAAACGCTAAGTGGTTTTTGATGGAGTGCTGGATTAAAAATAGTTTTCTTCCGCTCTTTGCAAATTATCTGCGAAGGTTAGAGCAAGCAGGATGTGTCCAATATTCAATGAAATTATCTGGAATTTCAGACAAAAAAAATCTCTTTCTAGAAAAATAAAATACCTCGATGGAATTTTTGTACATATTTAATAACAGCCATAAGTGTGGCCTTTATTACTATCTGCAGACCAATAAATCGTACAAACTAAAGTTGAACTGACAATTGATTAAACTTATTAAGGACAGATTATACGAGTATGCTTCATTATTTCAATAGCAAATTCCATCAAAATTATGAACTGAATTCTAATAAAATTAAAGTTGGCAAAATTTAACCTCAAGTAAATCTGTTATATCTTTTCCTATCTTCATTAAGGACTTCATACAACTATCGGCCGAAGACCATGATTAAGCTAAGCCATTAATAGCAAAGTTGCTGCGCTGCTCCCGTTGGCTGCGCTGCCCTCAATATCGTCGTCCTCGTCGTCATCATATTGTATTAGTATTTTTACCCCGCATATATCAAATGATAGTCAAATTTAATATTAAAGTTGATTATTTGTCGTTGTATACGAGGTGTACTCAAAAAATGAGGCGAATTTTCAAATTTCGTACATTCCGACTTTCGATTATTATTTTTTGTTTTGTTCGATTTTCTGATATCGAAAAAAATGGATCAAAGAAGTTGCGTCAAATTTTGTGTAAAAAATGGAAATGCTCAAAAACACTTGAAATATTGGCTGTGGCATACGGTGAGAGTACTTTGAGTCAAAAAATGTTTAAAAGAGTTTACAAAATGTCTAAAAGAATGACGACGCTCGCTCTGGATGCCTCAGCACATCAACAACCGATGAAAATATTGAGAAAGTGAAAAAAAGTTGTTCTGGAGGATCGTCGAATTACAATTAGAGAAGTTACTGAGGATGTCGGCACATAGATTGGTTCATGCCATGCAATCTTTTCAGAAATTTTGGACATGAAGCATGTGGCAGCGAAATTCGTTCCAAAATTGCCGAATTTTGACCAAAACCAACGTCGCATGAGCATCGCTCAGAAATTGGTAAATGACGTCAACGATGATCTAGATTTGCTTAAAGGGGGTTTGCTTACCATGTTTATGTTTTTGATATCGAAGCCAAAGCCCAATCGTCCCAATGGAAGAGTCCAGGAGAACCAAGACCAAAAAAAGTACGCCAAGTTCGATCAAATGTCAAGGTTTTGCTCAATGTTTTCTTCGATTGCCATAGAGTAGTGCATCAGGGGTTCTTACCACAAGGTCGTACGGTAAATAAGGGGTACTATCTTGAAGTTATGCGCCGTTTGCGTGAGCAATACGAAAAAAACGCCCGGAATTGTGAAAAAAATGCATGCATATTTGCTTGTGAGAGATTATTTG
Organism: Philornis downsi; assembly: GCA_019455685.1. NCBI lineage: Eukaryota > Metazoa > Arthropoda > Insecta > Diptera > Muscidae > Philornis > Philornis downsi. The sequence continues at coordinate 2,437,084 of JAHXMU010000301.1, read as the reverse complement.
GCCAAAAACAACACCATTATCATGCCTCAGTCACCGTATTAACCAGATTTGGTCCCCTGCGACCAAGATTGAAGAGATCCATGAAAGAAAGGCGTTTTGCAACGATTGAGGAAATAAAAACCGAGTCACTGAACTCGCAAAACACTTGCCTTATTTAATAAAATTTTATAGTAAAGTCTGAAAGTGTTGCAAAATGTGTCTGTTATAAGAATCAGGATATAATTTAAAACACTTTAAATGGTAGGAAATTGTAAATTTTGTGCTACTCTTACTACGAAAGCACGACCCATGAGTGAGGTTATTTTATGAATTAAATGCCGTCTTTTACGAATGGAATGTGAAAAATTAAACGAATTAAAAAGAAATTGAGGGCTACACAACAAAATGGCTTAATGGCTTTCAAGAAAGTTATTTTTCTTCACAAGGTAATATAAGCTTCAAATTTTTTATTCCAATGAAAAAGTTTAATCTATAGTGTAAACACTTATTTTTGAATGGCAGAAGACATCGTCGTTCAGGCAACTTTTTTATCCCAGATTGGAAGAATGACACTTCCCAGCAACATACTGGAACAATTCAGTTTTTAGGAAATAATTTTCCATTCAAATAAAATTTGTAGACTTCGAAGTCAACAAAAATCCGAAGGCGCTAACCCAGAGCTATAAGGCAGATATTACAGCACCTCCCATTCGCACTACGATATTCTTTGTCGAATCTGCAAAATGCGTGATTTACCAATTCAATTATTGACAATAAAACACAGAATTTGTGGTTTGTTTCCTTGCAAGCAGTATAAAGCAAACTCTGGCCTTTAGATCCCATCAAAATGAAAAGATAATCTTTTTTTGTACTATTCAGCTTTTGAATGCGTTCAGGTTGCTGGGATCAGAATCTCTTTTGGTTGAGTCCATTTTTCAGCTCCGGTGACAAAGCGTTGCAAAAAAGATTATTTTGGTTGCGTTTAAACAATAAATCGTAAGTGCTTCTCCGCTTAGTTAAGTGGGTTCCTTTTAGGCGGAATTCGGACTTCACTATTTCCTTTATTTTATTGAGATTTTCGACAATTTACTTTTTCTAGAGTAGGGTGCATCTTTGACACACAAAATTACCAGGAACGAAATCGACGAAACGGAAATTACGCGCCATTGGCTGTTAAAGTATCAGGACCATACACACTATTCAGATTTCCAGTTGCTAGACTTGCGTTTTCTCGATAAAGACGATAAAGGCATATAAATCATGGCGTATTTCTCGTTGCCGGTGTTCATTTTTGACGCGCGCTTAAACAATACTGGGTCAAGCAATTAAACAGCTATCTGAGTAGCTTTCTGATTACGAAATCTTATCTTTCTAATGCCATCTATCGTAACCCAAACACACTTATATTACGAGAGATTCAAACTAGTAAAGCCTTCTATTGGAAAAATAATGTATTTCTTTATTCTACTCTTTATAGTACATCAACATTTAAAAAGAATATGAGGGAGAACATTGTTACATTATTACTGACCTCATCTGACATAATGGTTCTAACTTCTAAAGAACCTTCTTAATCTTATATAACATATACTAACCTAACAAAACTATCACAAAAACTGTGTACTGCACCTATTCTAACTTCCCTCATTGTACACTAAACTATTGTATTTTAACTCCCAGTATCTTAACTCCCAGCATCTTAACCCCTGACACATTCACTTCACAACATCAGCCTATGCTAATTACTGTTGTTGTGTTGTTGTTGTTTTGTTTATTGTGTTGTTGTTGTTTTGTTTGAAACGATCAAAGGGATTAAGCTAATCTGTTTATTGCCCTTGACTAGCATTGGTGAAATCATATGCAGGGTGTCCTTCGGGAAAGCATACCACTTTGTTTATTTATAATTTTTGATTAAATAAAAGAGAATGGATCTTATATTGATAAATGTTTTATTTAACGTCGACAATTATGTATGGAATACAATATCACAAATGCGAGCCCTTTTCAGCACATTTTTTATTGCATTCTCACACATTTCACGCGGTATTTCAGTAATTTCATCACGAATATTTTGTTTGAGTTTGTCAAGCGTTTCTGGTTTGTTTGCATAAATCTTGCTTTTCAGATATCCCCACAAAAAGAAGTCCGGAGCAGTCAAATCAGGCGACCGTGGAGGCCAATCAACATCACCATTTCTTGAAATAACTTGTTGTAGGAAGAGGTCTGGCAGTAATTCCTTTGTAATCCTGGCTGTATGCGATGTGGCACCGTCTTGTTGATACCACTTATTAATCAAGCCCAAAGCATGCAGTTGTGGCGTTAAGAAATTTTCAATCATATCACGATATCGCTCCCCATTGACAGTTAGCGTTACGCCGTTTTCAGTTTCAAAGAAGTAAATTCCAATGATTCGTCCTGATCAAATTGAACACAAGACTGCCACTTTTAATGTCACTTTTAGTTTGAGAGTTTTCGATTGCCCAGAACCGACTCCTTCTGTTTATTCACATATCCATTCAAATGAAAATGTGCCTCGTCACTCAATATGATTTTTTGATGAACATCGGAGTTGTCATGGGCGAGCTATAACATCCTATTGGCCTATGTACAGCGGTGTAAATGGTCTTGTGGAAGAACCTCTTGTGTCAACTGAATCTTAAATGGAAACAAATGCAAATCCTTGCGCAAAATTGTGGCCAAAGTTGTTCTTTGAAGGCCGAATCCCTGAGCACGGCGTCGAATAAAGGTTGATGGATTGATTTGAACACTTTCTTCAGCAGCAATCATGTTTTCAGCCGATCTTGCAGTACGTTGGGACTATTCAATCACTACTCGATAAATAGTGCGTCTTGCTGGCATTTTGTTTCTCCCAAAAATTTCACGTAACTTTCTCATCGTCACAGTAATCGATGATTGATTTTGATAAAATGTTTTAACGATTAAAAGAAATATTTTTCCATAATAAATTTGCCACGTCTCTACCTCACGACTGCCAAATATGAATTGTCAAGACTAATGTTTACCAAAATGGCGGCAAAACAAAGTAGTATACCTTCCCGACGGACACCCTGTACATAAGAAGATAAACTTCACTCATATCAGCAGCATTTGTAGCTTAGTGAAATTTTAGTAATTTCAAAGCAGACAGTTCTTTTCCGGATCTTTGAGCAGTCAACACAAAAACTTGTTAAGTATTTTGATAATATTGTAATATTGAAATAAGAAAATTCCTGTTCTTATCAATATTAAATAAAGAAAGTATATATGTATATCCTAAGCGGCCCATTAAATGTTGTAAAGGCTTGTAATTGTATTTTGTTTGCTAATTGTATTAAATCTAGACCGAGGTTTTATAAATTTTCAAAACTTGACTTTAAGTCGTAACATTTCTTTCTGTAAACTTTTCATTTTCAATTTGTGCATTTGTTTGTTGGCACAGAAACGAATTCTATGTCCATTAATAACCACTAAGTTAGTCCTTCACATAACCATGTGGTCCATTTTTAAAAAAAATGTCGACACAAATTGTTGATGGGAAAATGAACAACTGGAATAGTTTTGCTTAACCAAACTTCGTTGATATGAAAAGTTTTGCCATCGTCTAAATGAAATTAAACAAATTTGCTACTAAACAGACAATTTTGTTTTGAAACAAACTAGAAACTAAAAACCGAAAAAAATAATAAAAATAAATAAATAATGATCATTTAAGCGTATAAAGCATAGAGGCTCACAAATTACATATCACTATTTTGGAATATTCGTATTTGAGCGATTCACACACAGACACACAGTGAGTTGTTCCCTAAAAAAAAAAAAATAGTTGTAAAAATCCAAAATTACGGATTAGATTATTGATTTACATTTGCATGAAAGACTAGTAAAGAGAGCTTAAGATTTAAAGTAAATTATTTGCTGACAAAACTTTGCTCCAAAAATGTTTGCCTAATTTATATCGGTTACAGATGATAGCCGAATTTGATGGCATTTGAAAATAATTGTGCAGGTCATGAATGAACTAATTCAAATGAACTATTCTTTATTGTGAGCTATACGAACTAGGTCTTTATATTCAGCTCTTTGCCATATGAACTATGTTACGAGTATACGAACTTTGAGCCATATGAACTAGGTCTTCATTTTCAACTCATTTAGTTCCCTTTGTCGTAACAGCTCAACAAATAGCAAAAATGTACTAGGAACTAGAAAGAATGGTTCAGTTCAAAATGAAATATAGCATTCAGGAAATAAAAAGGAATGAAAGTTTTCACTGATTCTATAACACATTTACAACACTATCGGCATACAGTCCTTCTTGTTATTTTTTGCGAAATTCGCCTTACCAACTGTCCCAGCCCCAGCTTTCCATTCATTGAATTCAGCTATTGAATTTATTCAAATGACGATGACACTTTCGACTATGAGAATACATTCGTTCCTTTCCTTTATTATATAAATAATAATAATACACACATTTGTGCTTGACAGAGATAAGAAGAAGTGGAGCTTCCAACCAGAGGAAATTCCAAACAATTGAAAGTTTATGTAAAATAACTTGGCTCACAAGAGGAAAAAAATAGAAATGGAAAAACAACGATATTTACATATGATAGTGGTGTTAAAAATAGATCTGAAGTGACATTGCAAAAACTAAAAAATGGGCCAACAGTTTTGGCTTGGCTTGGCTATGAAAAATAACGATTTTATGGGGTGGTAATAGCAGAGTGTTAATCGGTTTCTTGATTATTCAATTAATCATTAATAACAAAACAAAAATATAACTATTAATCGCATAATGCTACCGAAAATTATTCGATTAATACCCTCTTTACTGGAGTAACTTTTATATTCCACTGTTAAATTCACGACCGATAAACAATTCACAATTATAAAGTTGGATAGATGACTCACGGTTCTCTCACCCGTGTGCATTCAAAAAACGGTTAACTCATGTTGCAGAATTTAATCAATCTGCACTACATGACGACATCGATGTTGCTGTACGAGGTGTGTTCAAAAAATAAGATGAATTTTCAAATTTCGCGGGAATTTTCAAACATTCAACTTTCGATTATTATTGTTTTTTATGTTGGTGCGCTTGTCTCGAAGATATGGTGACGGTTTCATCCATATAGCTTGTTTAGTTTGTTTATGAGAGGCATAAATAAGACAAGTGTTTTGCGTGTTGCGTAGCCCGCAAAATTTGAAAATTCATCTTATTTTTTTGAGCAAACCTCGTACTTCTCATACAGCTTACGATTCGCACAACGCCAATACCCTCTGTTTATAACGCCGGTTCCGCAAGTGTTAAGGAAAACTTTTCTCCATTCCAACTATCATTCGAATGGTGGCCGAATGGAAATTAATTTGTTTTTTGCTTTGTTTTTTTTATTTTTCTCTGTAAGGTATCAAAAAAAAGGCTTGAGCCCAAAAGATATGAAATGGTAACATTTTCATTCGCCCAAAGGGGACTTTACCACGAAGCAAAATTCAGAAGAGTACTAGCTTTGCCTGATATCAATTATTTTGTTCACGGCCTAGGTTGATGAAATCATTCAATTATTTCACAGCTTTATTCTTAACTATTCATGTAGCATCCCAAACTAGTAGACTCATTGTCCATTGAAAGAAATAGCTCTGTTTAGATGCATGAGAAGGTTGCAGTAACTTCTCATAATAAAGAATATTGTAAGCAAGTACCATGTGTTTTTTTTTTTTTTGTTAAAATTTCTGGTAGTTATGTTCACAGCAGCTTTGCTCATTGTCATCTCTAGAAGTCGTTGTCTATATTCAATATAAACTTCTTGTCGGAGTGCGTTGTTCAGTAATGCATGTCAATTTCACAGGGATTCCAAAACCAGTCGTGGCTTAAAATAATTTTTACAAAATCCGGCTGTCAAAAGGATTGTTGTGGTTGACTATCCGCATATCTTAGATCTTCTCCAGGATTGGTAAAATGTTGGTCATTTGTTGATTTAACCGGTCTGATAACGTCCCATCAGCTCAGATGTTTTTTCCATATAACGCACGATAATTGATACAAACGCATATAGCTGCTTTTGTAAACGCAGAGCAGAATGGACGTAAATTCCAATCGTCTAGCAAGCATTCGTTCAGCTGAATTTTGTTTAAACGTCGGTAAGTACTCATTATCAACTTATATCCTCCGATATTAAACGAATTCATCCTGGTTTTGGATTCAATTAATGTGATTTCTTGACGTTTGCTGTATCCCCGACCAGGTAACTTACATAAGTGTTTCCTTACATAAGTGTTTTCAGCATGCTTCGCGAATCCGTAACCTGTTTCCCTTACGATTTAGCATAACCTTTAGCTTTTTTCTTTATTTTTGTAGGATATTCGGCCGTGTTTCCTTTTCCTGTTTCGATCTATCCTCAGACTAATGTCATTCAATAACAGTTTCTGTTTGAAAAAAGACAATCCACCACCAATCGGCATCAGCTTTTGCCCTGTATGCAGCATCCTCTTTCGTAGAGGTAACACGATAGGCTTCACTTATTTTTTCAGAAGTCGTCATTAGGGTTACTGGAGTTGTGTTGAAAGTTCGTTGACGTAGGCTCTGACTATTTTGGAAGTATGCATATTAACGTCGCCTGACTTTCTTCGTGCTTGGTTAGATAGGTTTTTCATTCTCCTCAATCTTAGAAACCTTAGTTCCAACCAGGTGCTAACTTGAACCTAAGTTAGCACCACGAATTACATGTATGTTCACGTGCCCATTTCGGCTTTTCATGTTTTAATTCGAAAGTAGCAGTGGATGTCTTTGCATGCGAATTTGATTCCACATAATATCATGTTATATGCTGTAGTTAAACTGACCAATCCGACGCTCACACGATATCCGGGTCTCTTTTGTCAACTACAAATTCATAGCGAAAATCATATATTTTTGCATGTCGTATTTATAGCTTTTAGGATGAGTTTGCATATCTTTTCCATCCCTGTCCGTTGATGCCAGCCCTATAAAATATCTTCGACAATGTTTGCACCATAAAGACGGGCACTTAATTAATTAATCAACCCAATCAATCGAATAAGTAATCATTTGGATGCTCTTGCTTGTGTCGAGACATTAAAATTGTGTTTTGTTCAGAAAACTCATCGCTATGAAATGGAAAAAACGAAAGTCCAACCTCTTCCCACTCCAGTTAAAAGAAATTTCTAAACTAATATTTGAAATCCTGAACCTAGACCTGCTTTAATATATTAGGTGCGCAACTAAGTTTACAAATGATTCATTGAATGTGTTGCTCATCGCTAGCTACTACTTTTTCCCATCTTTCTGGCAAAGCTCGAATTCCGTCACGGTAAAACTTTTCATCTTTTGAGGATATCCACGAACGTAGCCATTCCTTGATGTCGTCATATGAGTGGAACTGCTGCTCAGTTAGACCGTGTGCCATCAAACGGAACAAATAATAATCGGGCGTCGCAATATCTGGAGAATATGACAAATGGGGAAGACTTTCCATTTCAGCGTTTCCATGTAGGTTTTAATGGGCTTGGGCACGTGAGACCGAGCGTTGCCATGCTAAAGAATCACTTTTTCGTACCTCTCCGCATACTGTGGGCGTTTGTAGTGCAGAGCTCGGCTCAGTCGCATCGATACCAATTCCCAGTGATGGTTTCGCTTGGTTTCAAAAGCTCGTTTGTCGTGCAGAGCTTGGCTTGCAGAGCTTCGTTTGGTTTCAAAGCTCGTAATACATAACACCGACCTGGTCCCACCAAATACAGAGCACAACGTTCGCAGCGTGAATATTTGGCGACGCGACGCGACGACATAGAAGCATGACCACGCAGCCCCCATGACTTTATTTTCTTTGGATTGCTGTAATAAGTACATTTTTCGCCACCCCTTACAATACGATGAAGAAAACCCTCATTGAAGCAGTTGTTCACAGGAGAAAAAACGACGCTCAACGTCCCTTGGCTTCAACTCATAAAGAACCCAAATTCCTTGCTTTTTAATCATTCCCAACGCATGTAATCGCTTGCAAATGGCTTGGCGGGAAACTCCTAACACTAAAACAAGCTCTACCTGCATTTGACACGGATCCTCATCAAGCAATGCCGGCAACTCAGTGTCTTCGAAAGTTTTTCGTCTTCCTTCACACGAACGGTCAACATCAAAATCAGCGTCTTTAAATCGACAGAACCAATCTCGACACGTTGTTTCACTTGAAACAGAGCTTTCCATTCAAAGAAGAAAATCAATAATTTCCGAATATGGCGATTATTTGGCACAAAATCATACATATTCAAACAACCAAAAGAATATAACGTCAAAAGATAATCACTATTGTCACGAGACGATATGTTTAGCATATGCCTAAGCTTGGCTTATGACGTTTAGGTCATGGCGCCATCTTTTGACAAACAGCGGAAACTTAGTTGCGCATTTAATATAACGACCATTTTCGATACATTGTTTCAGTCGATGTAATACAAAATCAACATTTGATTTCCGAACGAATGTTGTTAAGATTAAGATATTTTTGAATGTTTGGAGTCGAAATCCATCATCCATCAAACGAAATTTTAGGAATATTTGAACAGAAAGTTGTTTTTTGTTTTTAATATTTCGCAAGCTTAATGAAATGAAAAACCACAACTCCATTAACGGTTTGCTAACTTACCGGAAAAATAGTCCATATGAAATCGAATCTAATCGTATATAAAATCTAAAAATATAAAATATTTTTTTTAATAACTAAGTGATTTTGTTAAAAAAAAAACACATATTTTACTCAAATTTGTGTATGAATAAGAACAAATCCTGACAACGTTTTTTGTTTTGTTGAATTAAATAAAGGGGACTGTTCTCAAACTTCACGGCCGAAATTCGATATACATTCTGCCAAAAAAAGTACCGGGAGTTGGTCGATAATACACAAAATATTTATTATTCATTAAAATTTATTATAGCGCATTCTATATAGACACCAACCAAAATAATACGATTATGCCAACGGTTATGCCAATCATCAAAACATTTGTCAAACGCACCGATGATCCTCTTTTATCTTCTCATTTTATCTTCTATATGCTGGACAGAGAAAAGAGTCAGCCAGAGCTATATCATTTGAATACGATTGTTGCTCGATAATATTTGTTGATTATTTGCCAAAAATTCCTTGACTATAATAACCCCTTTTCACAAGTCTGCCTTAAATTGCTCTCTCAAATGCGTCATAATGCCCATATAATATGCTTTATATACCGTCTGACCTTCTGGCAAGTATTTTGACTGCACAACACTGCGATAATCAAAGCAAACAGTCATCATTACTATTATCATGAGTTTTGTACGAACTTAACGTGTGTGTGTTTTTTTTTTTTCAATTTCTGTTCAGTAAGAAGGTGTCATTCCGAAGCTTCTTGGCTGGTTTGCACGTCGAACTCACAAACCCATGCCTCATCACCAGTTATAATGCGTTTCGTAAATGTGTGGGCGGAACTAACTCACTCTAGCATGTCTTCGGCAACATTTATGCGATTAAGTTTTTGATGAAAAATCAGGTCTGGTCGACCATCAACACTATTCATGCCAAAAAAAAAATGATGCAAATTGATTAGCGGGCTACAAACAGTTTATCGGTTATCTCTCCCAAGCTTTAATAGCTATTTTCAATCACCATTCCCTTCACTTTATCCACTATAACTTTAATTGAAGACATTGATGGCCGTCCAGAGCGAACCAGATGTTGCACCACATATCTGCAGCTTTAGAATGCACTGTACCGGTCATACGCGCGAGTGCTTGATAAAATAGATTCACCGTAAGATTTCTGAGAATGTTACTTGAGCAATTCAGCATAAGAAATACCGTTTGAAATACAAAATTTGAGACAGATTCTTTGTTCGTAGTTTGCATTCATTACAAATATCTCAAAAGCGCTTAAAATGAATCGACAAAATCGAGTTCTGTAAACAACCTAATTGACAGATCGCCTCACTCAAACTGCTCATCATTATGAAGGATAGTTGTGCCAACTTAGCGATAAGAGTAATTTGGGCAACAGCTTTAAACAGACTTTTTAAATAATCCATTCAAGGTACTTTTTTCGCCAGAATGCAGCATGGAACTTACAAAATTGCATATGCTAAGGCAGGAAGTAAATTTGTTGCTTAGCCAAGTAGAAAGCCGCTTGCCTAACTTCACAAATTTAAGCTACCGACTACGAGTAAAACAGCCCTGTTGTTATGTTATAAAATAGGTCGCCCACATTTATCATTAGCTACGATGATGCATTTTTCAATACATTACCAATAAGGCAAATGAAATACATTCTCATTCCTATATTTATTCAGATTTAAATGAATGTCGATTTCATTTAAATGTAATTAATTATTATGGCACACATATCTGTATGTGAGAATGTAGATGTGTTCGAAGGATAAATGACGACACATCACTTCATACACTGGATACAAATTTCCAGTGAATGTCAGAGGAATTTTTGGTACAAATTCCAAACCGCAAGGAATTTATTACATTTAAAATCATTTGATTTCTAATCAAATAAATAATTGCACTCTAAACCTAAGTGGTATGAAAGAACACGTCTATGGAGACAGATATTTTCAACCAATTAAATAATGGCCATCCATCGTCTGTCTGTCAGTTGAAGTGGAAGTCATGCACTAGACTTTCTTGATTTTAGACACTAATTTAGGCAAATCACTACACTCACTAAATGGGTGAATTGTAATTTTCCAAAATAAATGGTCAGATGATAAAAATCCACCCACTTCTACCCAAGGTAATCAAGGAATTTATCTCGAATGACTGAAATCGGTTTTGGGAAACCTTACGAGCTAGGAGGGGATTAACGTAAGTTCGCTTAGTAGACTACACATAACCGGACAAAGCGTTGTTTCTTTAAACAAAATTTCTCATCTTCAGTGCGATTACATGTAGGAAAGAAAGCACCTAAAAAAGGAACCCGCCAATTGAAGTTCGGAAAAAAGCTAACCAATTACGAGACGCATTTGGTAAAAGTGCCGCTGAAATGCCTCGTTGGGGCAAAAGTTTATTTTCTGAATAACTAAATTTAAACATTTGATTAAATTTTTTTTTGGAAAAATTTCACACGGAAATTGTCAATTTGATTTGTCATATGAATTCATACAAATTTCATAATATTTCTGTTAGAAAATTGTACATATGTAAATATATTTTCTATATAGCACGATACATTTACATACATTCTACATAACAAAAAAACAGCAACACAATTAATGTCTACGGTTTGTTCTGGTAGAATCCAAAAATTAATAATAAATTATCTCAAAGGAATTATTTTAAACTCTCAGAGCTCTCAGATCCCAACAAACCACATGCTTATTGTTGTGCCATTTAATCAATTGCCATTTAACCCCACCACAAATTCAAGTATTTCCAATTAAAAATCATCTGGTTCTATTCCATTTCCAGGAGTTACCAAATCAACAACGTCACCGACCATCTCCGCTCTATCATCAGGAGTTTGTGATGAGCAAGTAGGTGATGATGCTGATACTTGTGGTCCTGCAGAAGATGATGTCAAATCCAGCCAACAGCAACAACGTCACCATCACCAACAACAACAGCAGCAGCAGCAACGACAAAAGGAGTTGCTAAAGTGCAACAAGAAGAAAATGAAAAAGGATATGCAAACATCGCTGGCAGCACCAGGAACAACTGATAGCACTGGCGCTTCGAGCCAGGGTGACGTAGTGAGTAGAAAACTAACAAAGGAGACACAATCACGAAATCCCATCAGACGTTCACAAAGTGAAAGGCAACCAAGTTCTATGACATATCAGCAACACAGCAACAAGAACAACAACAACAGACCCAAATCTGTTGATAATAATGGGGGAAAGGACGGCCGCACTGCAAATGGTGGCGATAGGAACATTAAGCCAAATGCAAGCAATGGTTTAAAGGACACTTCGGCTATTCCTGCAGCTACAAATAAAATAAATGATGGCAATGGCAACAATGGTGAATTGAATTTTCACGATACAATGGCACTCCGCAAACGTTCTAACCGCAGCGATGCCAGAGATTTATTTACAGTGGGAGGGCTCATAGGAAGACCCCGTGAACCCCCGCCACCTCCACCGTCCTCATCAGGCCTGGTTGCGAAGGAAGATGTTGCCACAGCCCTTATGGCATCTGCTCATTTGGAGATGCCAAACGAAGTCATTACTGCTGAAGCAGATGCTATTGAAAGTCCTCAACTGACTGCTAACGGCTTAGAGAGCAAACAACAAAAGACCACAATTGGCCAAGCAAACACCAACACCATCAACCTTGAAGTCAATGGCAGCACTTTCAGTGCTTTTAGCGATAGTCCAGAACAACAACATCAGCAAGGTGGGCGACACAAGAAATTCATCAACAATTTAGATGCTCCAAGCCAAATGGTAGACGATGGCAACTCTACAGTTGCGGTAAAGGCGTTGAACAACAACAATGCAGCTCCAGCTGCTAAACAACAACGCACCGTTGTAAGAGTGGCACCCTTCAATAAGAATCCGAATTCTTTTGAAATTCATCGCTTGAAGATTACACACACTGACAGTGGCAATAATGATCCGCTTACTCCAACCACGCCCAAAACGCCCAGTACTCTCGGCTCTGCACATTCTTCACACTACAGCGTAACCGACTTGTCCACGCTCAATGTTGCCCATGATTACGGACAACAGAAAACCTCTATTCTCATCAATGGTGATGACTGTTATAGCACCATGAACCTCAGCTGTGATGACTTCGCCACGCCTCTCTACCAATCATCGGTGGTTGTAACCGATGCGTCTTCCAAAGACCTAGAGGGCTTGCGAATGACCAACTCCTGCAACACGGTTACCATCAATGTCAGCAGCCCCCGCAGCAGCGAGGACGAATTGATACACCAACATAATCAACTGAATAACCTTTTGAAGAGACAGGCCAAATCGTCCACATCTGCTGGCAGCATACGTGCCATTATACCCATACGTGGCACCATAGACGTCAATTTGCAAAGATCGGCCTCGTCCACATCATCAGCCTCTACAAGTTCAATGACCAGCACCTGTAGTTCTACTTCTTCGTCAACAGGTTGCACTTCGAAAAGAGGCAAGACCTTAATTCGTTTGGATTACGATAAAGAGAAGTCGGCGAATGTAGAAACTGCCGCTGCCACAAACATCGAATCAGCCCCTCAAGAATCCGAATGGCTGCCACATGAGACAGAGCTGTTAAAAATCCTTCGTAACCCGGTCGAGGCTGTGAAACGTAACTTGGTACCTCATATCTGTAAATTACGTGAAGATGATAACCTGAAAGATTCCAAACGATCCAAGAAAATGAAGGATGGCCTCAAGGAAACGCCCTCTGACTTGCAGGAATCTTTGTCCCTGACTCCTTCCTTAAGATCTCCATTAAATAGTAAGCCCGCAGAAGCCAATTCATTTATTGGCAAACTTTTAGAAGATCCCATGTTAAATCAGGTGGCTGAGGGCCTCGAATCCGAAACGGTGGCCGAGTTGATAGAAAACTCGCTGAAACGTTTGCAGGAATCACGTAACGGCTTGGATATGACTGGTACCAAAGATAAAGATGATATGAATCGTTTAATTGACTTATCCCTGAAACGTATTCAAGAAGAACGGTACAGTGGCAAGGGCCACAATGCCACCGCCACAGCCAGTACCTCTGCCTCCCCAACCACCACTATCACCACAACCAATGGTAACCTGTTGACCGTGCCCACCACCAAAGATGAAGAACGTTTGTCCAACCGCGGCAGCATTAGTTCTGCCAATAGTTTTGCCTCGGCCCACAACTATGAGTTGTTTGATTTTGACGCCAATGAATCCGATTGCTATCAGAGTTGTTCCAGTGATATCAATTCCATACTAGAGGATGAAGTGGGCTCATCCGAGACCAAGTCCAAGTTTTATCAAATGCTCGTGGATGCCACTTTACAGGAGATCGAAATGTCGACAAATACCGAAGATCTTAACATTGAAGAACATCAATACGAGTCGATCAGACACAACATCGATCCCATATATGAAGAGATATCAGACGTGCCCCCACCATTGCCTTTGTCAGCTCCTCCTCTCAATGATCCCGAGTTGGAAAAGAAATCAGCTCGATCGATATTTGAGGGAGCCTCCAAATACGACATACTCTCCTACTTGGTGGACGCCAAAGAAAGGGGTGTCGTTAAAGAGGAACCTTTCGATTATCCTCTCAACTGTTCCAACCCCATTATCATAGAAGAAGAGTCTTCGGATACGCTAAGCGATTTGGGTAAACTGAGTAAACTCAAGAGATTGGATACCATCAGCTCCCGCTCCTCGGTCTTAAGCGACTCGTCGGAAGACAACCAAAGCACAATGAGCTCACTGTCGCCGCCTGCGACCAACAATTTTATGCTGTTGCGCAGTAAACAGGCCAGCAGCGACATTGAGCGTAATGATTCCGGTGTGGGTTCGGAAACCAGTAAGACATCACGCAGTAAATTCTTGAATCCTTCGCACAACTCCTCCATCACTTCGTCTTTCTCTTCTACCACATCGTCGTCGCATTCACCACAACCACGCAATAGTCCGCTGCACTTGTGTGAAGATTGTGATGGAGCCGTCGAAACTCAAATCGGAGAGGATGGCATCATGTTTGCGCCGTTAGTGTGTCGCAAGTGTGGTAAAAAGCGCGTGGAGCGCAAGGAAATCATCACGGAAATTGTCGAAACCGAAGAGAAGTATGGACGCGATCTTCAGATTATCTTGGAGGAGTTCTGTCACCCGATGTTGGTGGCCGGCCTACTCACCCAAGAGCAACTCTCTGCAATCTTCTTGAATACCGAAGAATTGCTCGAGAATAATCAAACTCTTGCCGAACGTATGCGTGATGCCCTCGACATTGCTCTGGAGCAGGGCGACGACGATCTGCTTACGGTGAATATTGGTAAAATATTCCTGGAATCTACGCAAATGTTACATGCATTCGAAAGCTACTGTGTACGCCAAGCGGGCGCAAGTCTTCTTTTGGCCAATTTGGAAAAGGATAAAGAACTGCTGAGAATCTTCCTGAAGGTGTCACAAATGGAAAACGTTGTTTTAAGGAGAATGAATTTAAATTCGTTCCTAATGGTGAGTGACAATAACATTAAATAATATTTCGGGAGTTGATGAAGGAGGAAAGAGGAAGGATGTAGAATATTCGCGTGTTAAGAAAAGTTATAATTTTTTTTTAATAATAGGTAGCCGTTATTGTTATCATTATGTTATGAATGGCGGAATGTTGTCAGGCTCAAGACCGTCGTTAAAGTGTCGTATCGGAGATAGTTAGTATGTGATGCAAATTATACAAATGCTTCACATTTTAATTATTGCACATTTAATAATAATAGTAATAATACTGCGAATTCGTATTGGGCGCTTTTTTGTGAGAGGTATACAAAAAGTTGCATCTGCCTTACAGAATCATTTAAGACATAAGTGAAAAATGTAAAGTAGTTACAGGAAATTTTAACAGACCACTCGTATGAAGGCTACATCAAAATATGAGTGTAGGTGATCTATTTTTGATCCAAACAAAACATACAAGCAGGGGTCGGCACCCGAAGTGTTACCAATTAAAAACCTTGTTATTGCTCCAATTTTGATTTTTTATTTAAAAACCTTAATATATCGTAGAAATATTTCAATTTTTGGAAAAATGTATAATTTTTCGATGTAGCTACATTTATTTTTAGTTGATACTTTGGCCTCAAGATAGGACCATGAAAAGGTCATCGGGAATATGATGGTCAGTTTTGTGAAGAAATAAAGCTGGGAACTTTTTCTTGTAAAATATGTTTGACCAGCTTGCTTTATGGGATAGTGAGAGTGCGGTTGAAACATCCAATTGATTCTACTAAATTGTTTACGTGCCAAAAGTAACAAAGCATCGTTTAAAATCTTTTTACAGTGAATTTCCTAATTACCAGCTATCACTGAGGTAGGCGCTTGCTTTCGTAGATCGATTCGCTGTTCTAAATTGTCCTCTGAATTTCGTTCTACCTATACACGATCGTTTTGTGTTTAAATACTGCTGAATTCTAAAAATGTTTCTATGTATTTTCAACAATGTGCCAATAATGTGCAAGTGGTTTAAATCTTGCACTTTTTGTATTTTGTAGGGATTCAATGGTAGTTAACTTTTTAATATACACCCCACGGTATGAGCAGACACGTTGAAATTGTTCGTCAATTGAACTGCACTTTATCGTGGACCACGTTGAATTCGGGCCGTCGCCCTTCGATCCATTTCTGGCTACGTTGGCTATGCTTAAGTGTCCATGATGGATACTACCAATATCAATATCAATGGTCATATACAAACATTTTATTCACACGTAAATGTTGCAGCTTATTAACGATGTCTGGTTGCGATCTTGCAGCCAAATACAAAGCAATAACACTTTTGTTTTTGATATTGTTTTTACAGACGTGAAAGGTTTGTAAATAATATAACATACTGACACTTGCCAAAAAGTGAGCGCGCTGTTATTAGCCGTAGCCCAAGCTGTACCCGTTTGGTTGCTACAACAGCGTGAACACCCACCGCTGTCGATATAACGAAATTCCTATACAAAATGTGGTTTGTAAAAACGATAGGGACAAGATTGACTGGTCCGTAACAAAACATAATCCGTTTTCAATTATCGAAATTTAATTTAATTGCCACCTCTACCGTATTTACAAGATTACATGGACAGACTGGGAGACAAATGGACATCGCAAAATTGAGTCGGAAAAATCTATAATTTTTATGCCTATTTAAGCTCAAGGCCATTAAAGCTATTTGCAAAACTTGATTCCAAAAAAAAAAAGTTTTAGCGGAATGATATTCTCGTAATGCCAGACTGAGTTCTTTTTTAGTGTTGCTGCCCATGTAGTGCATCTATATAAACATGATTGATCCTACTCGACAAACTTAGGAAATATTGTACTAATTTAAATGAAAATACATATATTTGAGCTCTCCATGAATAGCAAATTTCTTCACTCGATTGTTTCTGATCGATTTTGCTCTCCTTTTCTTCACTTCTTTCACCTTTGCCCGTTTTATCGAAAACAGCGAAAACTTTACATACGAATAGTATCGTTCATCGTAGAAAATCTTCAAATAGAACAAACTCTACTCGAATATATTTGAAGGAAAATACTGTTAAAAAAGATCGGCAACTTCAAAATTAGAAAATATAAAAAGACTAGGAAAGTCCCATATCTCTTAAACGAAACGTTCGCGAAAGTGAAAATTACTACTTTTTTAGGGGTTTTAAAGGGACGGCACAACGTGACGAAATGTGTTTACTACTCAGAATCGAAGTATACAATTGGTAGGGCAATGCAATTTTTTAACTCCAAACGAGCCTTACATTATACAGGATTATCCATGTAGTGGTTTCAGAACCGCCGATGTGGCAAGACTGTCAGCTGTTAAGTACCTATCATCTAAAGTGTTATTTATTTAGTGAAAGATTTGCCATTTACGAATATAGATGGTTTAACAACCGAAGAACGCGTAAAAATAGTTAAAACTTACTACAAAAGTGATGATTCAAACGTAATTCAACACTAGCGATTTTGGCTTAATTGCGTGAGAAGTTTCCAGAAAGCGTAATTTCACATATTGGCGATGTCAATTGATTACCAAGATCATGCGATTTGACGCCGTTAAATTTTTTTTTTTTTTGGGCAACGTCGAAGACAGCGTTTACGCGGATAATCCCCAAACGTCCCGCTGAAATTTGCGAAAAAGTGGTGGAAATCTGTTTCTAAAGGATCCACTGCAGCAACCAATCCAAAGGCGGTCATTTAAATGATTTTGTATTTCTTACATAACGGGAACGTCCAGGCCTTATAATGAAATAAAAGCTTCATCGAAATCATATCTTTATGTGTGTTTTATTTAACTTTACTTTTGAAATCGAAAAATGGAAACCCCTGTATGATGATTTCATTGTTTACCCAAAAATTAAAAATAAAATCGTCTTGTTAGCCGAATAGTGGATCCAGGACCGTAATTTAGAACGTGATTTTAGATCGGTTTTGATTGATTTTCCACCAAAATTATAGCGACATCATTTCTTAGTTGTCATTGAATTTCAAAAACGAAAAAAAAAAATTCGGAGAAAATTTTAAATATTTTTAAATTTAAAATGAAAATGAAAATAATCCAAAATTATATACCATCTGCCAAGAAAGTACCAGGAATTGACTATTTGATAAGCCCGCTTAAAGGGATTATGAAACTTATTTTTATTGCTTAGTTGACACAACTGTCCTTCATTCTAAAGATTCGTGCGATCTGTCATTTAGTTTGTTTACACCGCTAAATTTTACCAGTTCACCTCAAATGTGTTCTGAGATTTTTACAATGAATAAAAACGTCAAACATGGAATTTATTTAAAATTTTGTTTTGCAAATAGAGTTTCTTGTACCGAATTATTAAAAATTGTACACAAAGCTTTCGGTGAATCGACTTTATCAAAAACACCTGCACATTTGTGACACCGGGCATTCAAAGCCGGTAGAGATGTGATAAAAGATTTGCCCCGCTCTAGTTGGTGTTCAAAGTCATCGGCTGTTGATGTTAACACCGATAAAGTGAAGTAAATGGTGAATGAAATCATTTAAATGTGAGAAAGATAGCAGTTGAACTTTATGAGTCTCATGAATCAACTCGAAACGCTTGATCTTTTGCGCGATAGCGCAAAAATCGCTGAAAAAACGCTAGAACAGGTCAAGTTCAACCCTGTTTTTACAAAAACCCATTATAACTGCTGATGAGTTATCAGTTAGTAAGCATTATAACTGGTGATTGGACATTAGTTTACGAGTTTGACATGCAAACTAGTCAACAAGCTTCAAAATGGCGCTTTCCAACTAAACCGAAACCACAAAAAAAATAAAAACACGCCAAAGTCGATCAAACGCGGAGGTAATGCGGACCATTTTCTTTAATTAGGGCATTACGGTGCACTCAGAATTCTTGCAAGAAGATCAGATATTAAATCAATAATATTATCTGGATGTTAAGCGACATTTGAGAGAGCAAATTATTGGATTTATAAGAAAAAACTTGTGAATTTTGCACCGCGAAATAAATGGTCTTACAAGACTATCATTGCGAATGAATTTTTTATATGGGTCCGGCTGACTTTATTCTCTTTTCAAAAACCAAATCACCGTTTCGAGGAACCCTTTTTCAGTCGTTACATGGAAGACATAGCAAAGAGAATTCGCGGCGAGTACTGAAGTCCTTTCCAAATCATGGTTTTGAGGTACCCTTTTTCATTTGGTAGAGAACATAAAAAAGTGTATTCGCAGCGAGTACTGAAGTCATTTTTGGAAAATGTTTATGGAAAATATTTGAATGATTAGATTATTCGTTGTCGTTCGGGCCTGCTTTGAACAAATTTAAATGCAAATTAAAAACGTTTTGTGTTTTATTGACCTATTTCTGGTACTTTTTTAACATAGAGAAACAAAGGCAATATAAATTTCCAGTTGCGTTGCATATAAGAAAGCATGAAGTCTGTGTACGTTTCAAATATGAATTAAAATCACATTTTTAATGCTCATTCAAGTAAAATTAAAAAGTCTAAACCGAACTTTAGTGACAACTCCGGACTTTACACAGAGAGTTTTCATTAAAGTTATGACTCAGCATAGTGTCTTTACCTATGCTTTTACCTTAATTATAATAGTAATCGCAGAAGATATTCGAAGATATTCCCCCTTTTCTACAAAATTTCAGCAATATGTTCCATATTTAATATATGTTTCCCTACATATATGAAAGCATTTCTGCGCCTCCCTTCAATCCTTTACTGCATATAGATTTTATCGCTCATTTGTCGTTTACTATTGCATTTTTCTAATATTTTATCTCTTGCTTTCGTCCTGTCTCCCAGGTACCCGTTCAACGTGTCACCAAATATCCTTTGCTACTGGCTCGCCTCTACAAAGTTACACCGGCACATCTGGAAGGACGTGATCTACTTAAACAGGCACAGGAGAAAATTGAATTACATCTAAATCATATCAATCAGGAAGCTAAAGATGTACCAACAAAACTCTGGCGTCGCATCTCATCCTCGAGCCCAAATCGACGTGCTTCCTGTGAAATCGATATGATCAATATAAAATTGCGAAAAATGGCCATAGATGTACTCGAATGGAATCACGATGAGGTGCGTTTCGTCATGGAGGGCAAATTGCTGTATACCCAGCCGACCGATAGCAATTGGAAGAAGGCGCGTACCATAAAATTGACATCAGTCAATGCGCTGTTGGTAACAAATGGAAAGGTGAGTGTTGTTATTACATGATTCATAGGGCAACAGATATTGAAAGTCCAAAATTATAAAAGGATAAAAAAATCGCTTTAAAGACAATAGGTTAATAATATTGTTTTTGAAATATTTTGTCCTTTCTCTATATCTAATCGGCGATATAAATGTGCTACACATAAGAAGGAAAACTCCAATGAAGTATCCTAAAGAAGTCATGGCTCATATCAGACTACGCGTCTAAAAACATATTAAAAATTTTTCTACAAGGAAATATTACTGACTTTCTTGTAGATCAATTAGTAAATAAACTGTGAAATTATTAACCTCATTAGTAACCTGTTGTCTAAGGTATATTTCGCGACTGACCAATACCGTAACCCAGAATGTAGCTACATCAACCTGAAACCAAAATGCTATTAAAACAATGCATATTATTAATATTATTGAATTTCAGACAATATCCAAAAAATCATCGCGAGGCCGAAACACCACATTTGATTTATAATAGAAGGCCGATATTATGCTGACATTTTACGATGAAATTCCCTACAAAAAACGGTCTTCAAATTTGAAGCTAAATTGTTTCATCATGCAGCGCTATGATTTTTATCGAAGAAAAATTTTGTAAACAGCAGATTTATAAAAAGCTGATATAAATAATCGATTGCATTTGCCTTTTCATAGCATTTTTTTAATTTATTAATGTTTTAGTTGAACAACAAAATTGTAACACAAATAGACACAATTTCGCAATTTTATAAACACCATATCAAACACGTGATGATGATTTCAATGGTGGAAAACAACTTGGCAGCACTGATTATTTTTCACAATGAAACAATGGTTGCGTTTTTGGATATTGGATACCGATATAGGATACCATAAAAACGCATATCCGCTTAGCAAAATTAACTTGGCAGCATTGCTATTTATGAAATGTTTATTCAATTTGTTTTGTTCTTATTTGTAATCATTTTATCATCCAAACAGATCCAAAACAAACGAATCCATACAAACATACATCCATACATCCAAACAATTCCCATACAAACGGCAACTGATGTTTGCAGAAAAATTAACAACTCGTATTTACGTTATTTGACGTTCTCCTTCTTTTTTTAACTCCTTTGTTTGTTTGTTTTGTGTAGGAGAACTTGGTCGCATTGTTATTTTCCATATTTTTCTACTACTTTTTTATACAGCTTATCCCCGTTTAGCTTAGCGTGCAAAATTATCCCCGGTAGCATACAGCGGATAGCATCTGTATGGCGAAACGGGTAGAAGAAACCAAATATTTTAAAAAAATGTTGTTCTCGAGTACCAAGCTTTAGGTATTAGCTAAAACTAATATGGCTCACCTTAAAGTTGTTCAAGAAATTTAGAAGGGGGTTCCTACCTTGAAAGATGGAAGTCCTAAAAATGAAATGTTGCCAGGCACATTGATGGAAAAAAGGACATTTTGTTAAAATACAATTTTTTTATCTGGACTATTTTTGATTGCTGCTTTCTCAACTTAGTATTTCGATCTTCGGCGCTTCGTCTACCGTTAACCACAAAAGTCTTCGTTTTATGTCTTCTATTGGACAATGACGGAAGTCTCGAAATAGTAATTTGAGTTTTGAAAAGAGAAAAAGTCAGCCGGGGCCATATCTGGTGAATTGATCGTATCTGTTCCATGATATTTGCTGAGTTTTTGGCCAGAAACTCATTCACTATGAAAACCTTGTTAAAGGGTGTGTTATCGTGGTTCAAAATCCATGAGATTGTTTCCACAAATCTGTTCTTTTTCGATCAATTTTACTCTCCTCAGAACCACATAACATTATTTATTCACCGTCTGTCTTTTCAGTTTCAACTCAGCTACAGAAGGCGCCAATCTGAAGCCTCTTGTCTTTTTGGCATGACAACTTCATCAAATCAAAAGTTATAATGCGTTTTATGAAAGAGTTTTTTTGAACTCGTTTTAGCATATCTTTTCGGCGACCTTTACTAGAACTACTAGGACTTCGAACTACGGTTAAGAACTAATTGATTGCCAGAGTTTCATAACCAAAAACCCGTATAAAACAGTACGAGCTAAATCGCGGTGCATAGAAAGTTCAGCAGCTGCTTCTCTCAAATTTAAACGATGATATCCACTCATCATTTCTTTTACTTTATTAATGCGTAACTTTTGTTTGATATGTCGATTGCCGACTAGGGCAAAACGAATCTTTTACCACATATCGATTTTTTTTTTTTTTTTTTTTTTGAATGCACTGTACCACTCATATGCTTTGTTTTTGCTAAAGTCGATTCATCGTAATATTTTTCTAATATTTTCAGTAACTCGGCTACAAAGTTTCGGATAAATTCTTTGTTCGATATTTTTATCCTATATAGAAACACACTTAAGATAAACTATCAAAATCTAGCATTGTAAACAAATAAATGACTGATCGGTCTCAAACACCGCTTTATTGTAGAGGACAGTTTTGCCATCTTAGCGACAAAGAGTGTTTTGACAGTCTCTTTAAGTGGGCCTTTTAACGGATCCGTTTTCGGTACTGTTTTAAAACATTGTACATACGGCCAACATGATCAAAGATTCCTTAACGAAACACTATAATTGCTTCATCTCTTAGTAGCCAACCGTGGCGCGATGGTTACACACGACAATCGTTCTGTCATATCACCTATAATTATTTAAGCAGAAGCGTTCTTAAAACAAGAATTGCTAGTCTCTAATACGGGCGCAACGGTGAAATAAAAATTTCCATGCTTTCACATTTAAGAGAGCTGTTTGTATGCTTTGGTGTTTTCCCCTAAATGTATGAATTTGAAGTCCATTTTTGTCCCATTCTTCGATGTGAGTTGTTTGTCTCTTCAATTCCCATTTGACCTCAACTATCAAAACTCCAATCTCATGATGCGCCTTCGTTGAATATATGTATCATGAAACTGATTTCAACTTCTGCTGTTTACCATTTCTTTCTTTTCTTCGCACGTCTACACCGAGCGTTTCTTTTTTGGTGATTTTAGCTTCAGTGCTTGTCAACACGCATTTCCCCAAAGAAGGCGTATTTTGCTTACCGGAGGAGAAATTTTCCTGGCATGACTTTATGGAAGAGGAAAACGGGAACAAATTTGAAATGTTTTTTCATTGCCTGCAATGCGAAAGTCTTCTAGCATGCTTTCAACATTGGATAAAATTTGGCAAAATGCTTCATTTGGCATTCCACACTTCCCTGTCGGTTAAGTGCAATAAACTGTGGATATAGATTGTCCTTATTTTGCCATAGCCTGCAGAACGGCACATATACGGTGCGAGTTGTACGTAGCGTGCACATCCTTATTCAGAATGTCATAAATTAGGTCAATTTTATATAGAAATCAGTTGCTTTATGACCGCGTTCCAATAATTTCTCTTATCAAATTTACATTTTCCGCAACTTGTGAAAAAAGTGAAAACTTTATTAAAAGCCCCACTTTAACTAGAATGGTTAACGTGTTTTATTGAGACAACTTCAACAAATCCTGAATAAATACCTTACTTAACAACCTGAAACAAACCAGACCTATCTTCTCCTTTGACAACGTACTTTACGTATAAGTATTTCCTCTTTATTCACACACTCGCCACATTTTTTTTTTTTTGTTTTTGCCTTGCCTCTAATTTTTCCCCCTTCCATTTCATATTTCTCATATTTATGTTATCAACACTTGCAACATCCTGTTGGAATTCAATATTCGTTGTCGCTGATACAATTTTTCATTCCTCACATCCAACCGGCCAATTGAATAACATCGCTTGGACTCTAAAATGGACATCGAACATGGAACATGGTCCTATTACTACTACATGTGCAGCCAAGTACCAATTACAAAGCAGAAAAAGTCATGTCAGATAAACTGAATTTTCCCAAGCATACCGGAATACGAGAAGCCTCATTGTTGGTGGTCAAAGAGAAGTGTGGACGTTATGCACTTATACGTGAGCCATTGTATTTGGATCGATGTGTGGTGTGCAGTGAGGCCGATTGGGATGAATACTTCGAAATCCAGGAGATCTCATCGAAGGATACGTTCATATTCAAAGTAAGTTCAATGAATAATGCCACAGAGATATCGACATTTGCATAGAGGACACTTCACAAACTATTCACTAACTCTTAGACTAAGAGAGAATAAAGTGTGTAGTGAAAAAGCTGATAGAACGAATCAAAAAAAAATGGGAACATTATTATAGTAACAACTAATCAACGAATCAATGATTCAATGGATCAATGCATCAATGAATTAATGACTCACTGAATCTATGAATCAATAAGTGAATTATTTAACGAATCAATAAATCAATTAATCAATAAATCAATGAACCAATGAATCAATTAATCAATGAGTCAATAAAAAAATGATTCAACGAATCAATGAATCGATGAATCAATGAATCAGTGGATCAATGAATCGATCAATCAATGATTAAATTAATCAGTGAATATATGAATCAATGAAAAATGAATCAATTGTTCAATTAGTCAATTAATCAATTAATCAATTAATCAATTAATCAATGAATCAATGAATCAATGAATCAATGAACCAATGAACCAATGAACCAATTAATCAGTGAGTGAATGAAAAAAAGATTCAACGAATCAATGAAAAAGTAACTCAACGAATCAGTGCATCAATGAATCGATCAGTCTATGAATCGATTAATCAATGAATCAATTATTGAATTAATCAATTAATTACTTAATCAATTAATCAACTAATCAATGAATCAATGAATCAGTGCATTAATGAATCAATGAATCAGTTAATCAATTAGTCAATTAATCAATGAATCAAAGAATCAATGGGCCAATGAATCAATTAATCAATGAGTCAATGAAAAAATGTTTCAACGGATCAATGAATGAAATCAGACAATGAAAAAATGAATCAACAAATCAGTGGAAAAATGAAGCAACAAATCAATGCATCAATGAATCAATGAATCGATTAATCAATTACTCAATGAATCAATTATTCAATTAATCAATGAATCATTGAATCAATGAACCAATGAATCAATTAATCAATGAACGAATTAATCAATAAATCAATGAAAAAATGATTCAATGAATCAATAAATCGATGCATCGATGAACCAATAAGTCAGTGAATCAAAGAACCAATGAATCAATGAATCTGTGAATGAATGGGATTACGAATCTATGAACCCACCCAATCAACACAGTAATAAATGATTACATCATCCAACAATAAATTAGTAAATAAATTAATCATTCATTTCTATCACTCCTATAATTAACGATTACATTGATATTAATTTGATATATTCACTAACTTTGGATTGCCTCCACTAATTCTATTTCGTGTCTCCATCCCTCCCTCACCTTTCAGGCTGAAGACAATGTACGTACTAAACAATGGTACACCCAGTTGCAATATCATGCCCAGGGCATGGGAGCTTGGCGCAAAAGACGCAACGCTTTGGCCAATATCATGATTAATGGCATGTTAACGCGTAGTTGAATTTGAGACGTACATCCGGACTACCGATTCGAAGAAGCCAGCTTAAACACATTCAGCGATAACTTTCGAATACGATTTAATTACTCTCATCCAAATCTGGTAATGGATGGAATGCAACAACTCTTGTATGTGTACAAACGCGCACTTGCACATGTAGCATTTTGTAAATCTGTATAAAAAATTAAATGTTTATTGCTAAAATATTGAATTAGAATTTGATACGCATTGGCGTTATCTTAAACATACACAAGAACAACTGTATTTATAAACAATCGAAACTACCTACTCGAATATGTACCCTATAATCGATTTCATATCTACTACATATATATGAATATATCTATTCTTTTATTCAAATTTTGGTTAAATATTAAACATGGAATTATATATATATATATATATAAAGATACATATTAATATTTCTAATTTGTAGTTGTTATTAGAATTTAGCTAACGACTCTTACGAAACTGTTCACTTGTACATGGAATACCTTGGAACTGGGTATATCCCATTCTTTTTTGTCCTTTCAAATATATTTTTGTTTATGACTATTTTGTAATTTTAATGTCGACAATTTATATACGATTAAATAAAGTTATCATCAGAAAATATATAATGGAAAAATTCACTTAAATTCGCTGGGGGGGCTTTCTTAGCATTTTATAGCTTTGCTTACTATATTATAAATTACCAGCTTATTATCCCTGCGATCTTAGTAAGCATTCCCAACTCTAGATGAGATATTTGAGTAATTAAAGTACCGCGTTATCTATTTTTTGGTTTCAAAAGTAAAGTTAAATAAAACACACATAAAGCTATGATTTCAATGAAACTTTTATTTTATTATAATGCTTGATCTTGACGTTGCCAAAATGTGAAATTAAGCTTTCTGCAGACTTTTTATGCAATAACGCCAAAGTTGATCGTGTTGTGTGGCCCGTGACAACCACATATCGTCCAGTTTATAATCTTCAATTGCAGCCAAAAGAAAAAAGTCGGTTATCATAAGGCCATAGCGCTCTGAATTGACTATAATGGTTCCTCCAACGTCATTTTCCAAAAAATACGCCCCAGTGACACCTCCAAACTATAATGCGCACCATACAGTTACTTTTTCTGGATGCAATGGCTTTCTTCTGGGTTCTCCGAGCCCCCTATGCAACAATTTTGCTTGTTGAAAAAGCCTTGAAAGCCTGTTGCCGTGTGAATGGCCAGCCGGCTTTAATTGTTGCGTGATTTGGACTCTATATGGATGGAGGTGCAAATCCAAATGCAAAATATGCCATAATGAGCATAGTAGTTGCTGAGGACGCCGTGGAATCGACAAATTCGGATTATCCGTCACACTTTCAGCAGTGCTTAAAGGATCCATATTCGTAAATGGCATACCTGCCACTAAATAAATAGCACTTCAGATGACAGGTATTTAACAGCTGACAGCCTTGCCAGACCAGCGGTTTTGAAACCACCAAATAGGTAATCATGTATCTGATTTTTCTTATTTCGCCTGAAAATATTCCTTAGTTTTTCGTTGCTCCCCAAACAAGCTTGATCAAACATTTCATTGAAAGTTTCATTGAAAGTTCGTTTCATTGAAAGTTTGTAGTTGGTTCATGCAAAATCTGCCACTAAAATTTTGCCATTTGGTGATAATTTTTCATTTTTTGTGAAACATAAGAAGTTTTATAATTTGAAAATCAAAATGATGATTCGAAATATTAATTTTAAAAACTTAACAGATGATTGTAAAAATTTTCGAATATTTCCGGTTTCTAACAGCAATTTTTTATTTTATTTTATCGAGCTTTACAAATTTTCTAAAATTTCTAAAAATCTGCTGAATTTTCTACGTATTAGAGTGCAAAATTTTATAAAACTTCTATACTATCTAAACATTTTCTGAAAATTGCCTTGTAATCTTTCTCCATTTGGTCAAAGTGGAACGAAAATATGTATTCGTATTTGGTATTAAATTTTGTTGTATTCTGAAAATCTTTTGCCAGGTGTATGTTTGGTGGTTAATTAATTTGACCACAGTGAGAGGAATTGGTGCCGCTGGGTGTGGAAGAGGAAATCGTCCGAATTATGAGGCAGATTCAGAAAACACTTCCTACTATCTAAAGTTGGAGTCGTACATCGTCGGGGAGGCACAATGAACTTGGCTACAGTAAGACACAAAATATTTGTATAATCCAAATAAGAATTTTATATAATGATGTAAAATATTACAATGATGAATTCTGATAATGTTTCCCAGGAAGTGCCCTTAAGGGTATGTGTTGAAGGCGGAAAATATTCTATTTAGACAAAATGAAATAATAAAAAGCTGTTGTTAATGAATATGGAGTAGAAAGCCAGCAATTACAGCTTCCTAAAAATCGCTCGAAATTTGGGAAATAACAATTCAGAATTTCACCCGTGACGTACAGTTGGCTGTCCATTAATTTGGTAGAAAATGCTTTACTTGGTCACACTGAGACGAAAAACATTTTCATATTAGAGACTAAAGTTGTATATGATGATGTTCTGAAAATCTTCTCAAATATGTGGGTGATGGACTCTTATAATACTTATTTGGGCCTATCCCTAGGTGCGTATTAGGAGGACAGAATCTAAAGTTCTCACTTTCGAAAAGCTAGGACCTATCATTAGCAACGTATTTAATTGGTAGTGAAAGGTCCACGTGATTGAAATGAGAAAAAAATTTGGTATTAGAGATTAAAGTCGTTTATTACAATGTACTGAACATCTTTTCTAGTGACACATGCACTTGACCATCCTCGTTGTACGAGGTTTGTTCAAAAAATAAGGGTAAATTTTCAAATTTCGCGGTCAAGTCGAACATTCGAATTTCGAATATTATTTTTGTTTTTTTTGTTTTGTTTTTTATGTTGGTACACTCGTTCCGAAGGTATGTTGACTGTTTTATCCATATGGCATGTTTAGTTTGTTTGTGAGAGGCGTAAATAAGACAAGTGTTTTGCGTGTTCGGCGATTTTCTGCTTTCGAAAAAAATGGATCAAAGAAGCTGCATCAAATTTTGTGTAAGAAATGGAGTTAGGTGTAAAGTAAGTAAATTTTTGCGTTGATTGATAACTATTGCATGAGACCCAGCTCGCAACTAAGACATGACCACTTCCACTACTTCACACCTGAGATAAAGGAACAGTCAAAGCAGTGAACGAGAATGGAAGAATCCTGTCGAAGGAAGGCGAAATTAGTTCCATCTGTTTCTTTTAATGCGCATGGGATTATTTTTATGGATTATCTTCAGAAAGGAAAACCCATCAACGGTGAATATTATACTAATTTACTGCAGTGTTCAGGTGATGAAATTATGGGGAGAAAAGCCGCATTTGGCAAAAGAGAAAGTGTTGTTTCATCAACACAATGTTTCAGTACAAACATCCACTATCACGATGGCCAAAATTAATGAATTAAAGTTCGAATTGCTTCGTCGCGCATCTTATTCATCTGATTTAGTTCCTTCGGACTATTTTCTATTTCCAAATTTGAAAAAACAGTCTCGGTGGTAAAATATTTGCCAACAATGAAAATGTGGAGTCTGCGGTTGATGGCTATTTTAAAGAGTTCAACATTTTTTATTATAAACAGGGTATAGAAACTATTGAATATCGCTGGATGTGTATCGAGCTAAAACGAGATTATGTTGAAAAATAAAGAAAATGTTTCCCAATTTTTGGTGTTTTCTTTGTCAGGTCGGCTAGTCTTGGGACTGCCCTGTTATGTGGTCTATGGCTTGCAAAATTACATTTAATGAGAATTTCTAGAAGATAATACAACTATTACAATAAATAATAATTAATTGTGCTCCTCGTTTGCATTTTATTGCGAATAAATGTTACAAATGAGGAAGGTATACAATGATTTCGTCGTTCACATTAGCCGCTGTTTCATGACCCAAATTAGATTTAACATGCTATAATGGAAGTAAAATCAAAAAGATAGCCCTGAATATAGATCTTAGGCTAGCTTTTTGCTTTTAATCTGCACTAAATTCACTACCGTGATGATTAATAACTACATCAGTAGTATAAATCCAGCAATTGTTTGCTTAATTGAATAATTGATTCAGATATACTCGTACACCAGATCGGTGGAGAATGCATCATTTGACAACATTGTCGAAGGATATGAAATAAAAACTCTAAAATTACAATTGTCTGAAAACAGTTCGAAACCCGCAGTGTGCACATTCTGAAAGTCCTTCTGAAGAAGTACTATTGGGTAGCAATTTCTTTGGTAGAAAATGGACAACATTTTCAATTATTTTTGCCGACACTCAGATGTTTATACCAAATTTTTTAAAAATTAGTTACACTTAATGTGCTTTATCCTGCTTATTATAAAAAATAAACGCCATTGAAGAACTTACTTGCAATAAATACATTTTGGATATAAATTTGTATTAACCAATTTGGAAATAGCGCGAAAGCTAAAAATTGCCATAAATTTAGATTCCCACAGTTGCCTCAATTTGTATTTTGCCGAATAAAACATATGAACTGATTTGAAGTTCCAGTTGAAAGAAAACTGGAATATGTTGGATTCCAAGTCTAATATACAGGGTGGCGCAATAGAACGTGCATATTTAAAAAATAGATTAAAAAATAAATACAAAAGGTATGGTTAAAATAAATCTAAGGCATTGTAGAGTAATAAATGGAGTTTATTTTTTAAAAATAACATCATCTAAATGGCGACCCTCTATATGACGGCACTCCTCTAACCGCAAACGAAAATTATTGAAAACTTTCTTCAGTAATACTGGTGTAATGGCTGCCATTTCACCACGGATATTCTCCTTGAGCTGAACGATGTTTTTTGGATTATTACTGTAGACTTTGTGTTTGAGGTATCCCCACAAAAACAGTCAAGAGGCGTCAAGTCTGGACTACGTGGGGGCCATGGGATATCACCTCTTTTCGAAATCAGTCTGCCAGGGAACATCTGCTTCACCACCGCCATGGAGTCATTTGATGTGTGACAGGTAGCTCCATCTTGTTGGAACCAAGTTCTGGAATTCACTATTCTTGAACTTTTAATTTCTGGAGCCAAAAATCCGTCCAACATCTCAACATAGCGTTCCGTATTAACCGTGACGTTTTGGCCCCGCGCATTTTCGAAGAAAAAAGAACCAATTATTTTTCGGCCAGAGATTGCTGCCCATTTTGTCACTTTAGGACTATTCAATGGTTTCATGTGTTTGATTTTGGGATTTTCACTGTTCCAGTAACGACAATTTTGACGGTTTACGAACCCATTCATAAGGAAATGAGCCTCGTCAGAGAAAAGGGCATTGTCAAAATTGGAAAATCGATTAAGCATTTCATTAGCAAATGCGAGCCTTGCTATGAAGTCAGACTCTTTCAATTCTTGTGTTAATTGCAGCTTATATGGATGCAGTTTAAGATCCAATGTTAAAATTCGTTGCAAACTTCGGCGTGATAATTGTAAGACAGACGATCTCTTGCGAGTCGACATTTGTGGATTTCCTCGTACTGACTCCATAACTCCATAACTCTCTCAACATTGTATTCGGTCCTAGGTGTTCTTGGGCGACCATTTGCTTGTGGTTTAAATGTTGAACCGGCCTCTTCAAATCGCTTTACCCATATTTTAATTAAATTAGCACTCGGAGCTTCACTAATTCGCCGTAGTCCATATTCAGCACAATATAGTCGCCTAGTAGCAATATATGAACGAGAGTTCTCGTAAAATGCGCGCACACAAAATGCACAACGCTTCCCGTCGAAGTGATTCATAGCGACTAAAACTCCCATGAGCCCGCCAACCCAACGCGAGCCCGCCCGCGCCTTTTCTACCCCGCAAAAAAAAGATAATGCAATATGCACGTTCTATTGCGCCACCCTGTACCAGAGTCAGAGTTTGTACAGGTTTCAAGAGTTTGTGCAAACTCCAATCTCTTTGCATCTGATTGCACGGTCGGCTTAAAATTACTCTTTTAATGTGATTTGAAGTATGTCTACTAACATTCTGTATTTCATTTATTATTTTAGTCCTATTAAATATCCACAACGATATAGAACTTTGAACTGCATAAGACCGAAATCTCAGTTCTGCTGACGTCTAAATTTTAATTATTAATGAGAGTTGAAATGACATGATGCAGCGTTTCCCAACGTGGACGCCTCAAGGTAAGGATCCCAATAAGATTACCACTTTCTTATATTGTATATTTTTGTGGGGTTTGTTTTCGAATTGGTAAACTAATTTCAGCGATAGCCAACCGACAGCTGATTTACTTGATTTGATTTGAACGTCTACCTCATCCTCCTAGAACTTATAGGAAAATACAGCATGTCGAATTTATTTTATTTCAAATATATTAATTGAATCTATTGAAATGAATGAAATAAATCATCTGTGTTTTAAGTGTATTATAAAACATTTGACTTTTAAAAATCAGATTGTTAATTTGATAAATTAAACATATTTTAAGATATTACAAACGAAGTGTTACTTTAATAAAACCAGTCAAGTACCGTATTGATACTAATCATATTTCGAACTAATGACCGCTTTTCATGATATTTGGAAATTTAATTATTATTTTTATTTAAATACAAATTGTTTTGTTATATGAACTCAAAATTTCTATTTGAAAATCAAAAAATTACAAGCAATATCTAACAAAATTCAGTAAAAGTCAATTGAAATTATAAAACCAAATTTAGCAAACCGCATTTTGTGTGAAATTTAGAAACTGCCAATTAAAACTCTTCAACTGAAATTCAAAATACCTCAATTTAAATCCGAACCATTCCAATTTAAAATTCAATTTGTACCAATTAAAAATAAATAAACACCTCAGTAAAACAACAAGTGGATAGATGCAAAGTTGCTTAAGCGTCATAAGTTCGGATTGGCCAGGGCTTATAAATGTAAATTAGATAATTTGTATGAACGAAGTTACCCATCAATCTCTCTAAATTTGCAAAGTAATATAATAATTGTGCAAACAGAGGTGTACAGCACATTACGGCTGTATTTTAGGATTTCAGTTCATATTTTTGTATTGTAATTGATGAAAACATTTCGAATTTCAATTGATATACAGGGTGTCCATCGGGAAGGTATACTATTTGTTCTGCCACCATTTTGGTAAACATTAGTTTTGGCAGTTCATATTTGGCAGTCGTGAAGTAGAGACGTGGCAAATTTGTTATGGAAAAATATTCGATAAACGAACTTATTTTAATCGTTAAAACATTTTATCAAAATCAATCATCGATTACTGTGACGAAGAGAAAGTTACGTGAAATTTTTGGGAGAAACAACGCGCCAACAAGACGCACTGTTTATCATGTAGTGAATGATTGGGAGAGGGAGGGTCTGTAGGGCCAAGCATGGGTCACAACGTACTGCAAGATCGACTGAAAACATCACTGCTGGAGGAATCATTGGATCTTACTTGAGCAACTCAAACAAAATATTAGTGATGAAATTAATGAAATACCGCGTGAAATGTGTGAGAATGTAATGAAGAATATGCTCAAAAGGGCTCGCATTTGTGAGGCTAACAGAGGCGGACATTTATCTGATATTGTATTCCATACAAAATTGCCGACGTTAAATAAAACATTTATCAACATAAGATTCATTCCCTTTAATTTTATCAAAAATTATAAACAAAGTAGTATACCTTCCCGACGGACACCCTGTATTTGGAATTCTAATCGCTGTGTTCTGAACTTCCTTTGAAGTTCAGATTGTTTTTTTTTTCTTCATGATTGGCGATGGATTGGAATTTCCGGAATGTACTATAGAGGACGAGGTTACCTATCGATCTCTCTAAATTTGTCAGGCGGTATAATAACTGTGCAAACTGAGGTGTACAGCACATTACGGCTGTATTTCAGGATTTCAAGTTATATGCTTGTATTGTATTGATACATTTGTATTGATGCATTTGGAATTCTAATAGCTGTGTACTGAACTTTCTTTGATAAATTTGGATATAAATTGTTTTCTTCTGAATGGGGATGGAATGGAATTTCCAATTTTTAATAGATGTAATTTGAAGTTGAAAGATAAATGTCAAATTTCCTCTTTTGGAATGACAAATTTAAAGTTTTGAATTTAAATTTAGGATTTTGGATTTTCAATTAAGACAACTAACAATAAATAACTGAGTTTTCAATCATATGAAAAGGGAAATATGAATACAATGAATCCTCACAGACAGTAGAAAATATTAAACACAAAATTCTTAGTAAATTGTTAAAATGTATTTTTTAAGAGAATTCATAAAGTGTTGGTCTGGTGCACTTGATAGAAAAGATTAAGAAATAGGGAGTAAAGACATCCCATAAATGAACATAAGTGTACACGGTTTTGGCCACAGCAAAAAAAAGTTCACATATACCTATACATTCATGCTCTGTACATACTTAATCAAAGAGTAAAGAAAAGCATACAGAGAACACCATTCCCTCAATCCAGTTGGTTATTTCGGGATATTATTTATAGCATAACCCGAATATTGTACTACGGGAACGCTCAGACATTAACATTTTGTAATGAGTAAAAGAAACATGTACAGGAAACGTATGCGAGCAAAGATTAGTCGCATGAAATTTGAATATTTAAAAAAAAATGAGAACGTACATCGTAAGCATCCCAACAAAAAAAACCCTTTAAATACTTCAAAAGATAGAATATTTTCATTACTGATAAGGTAGCAATTTATGTCTATTCCTAATTTGTGGCAAAAGTACTTCTAAATTACTTTTCAAAATAAAGTTACGTACGATGTTAAAAAAAAAGTGAATTTTCATTTTTCTCAAAAAATATTTATTCATTCATCAATTTCTATTTTATCCCCTTCAAAGTAGTCCCCCTCAGACATAATACACT
This sequence comes from Philornis downsi, assembly GCA_019455685.1. Classification (NCBI taxonomy): domain Eukaryota; kingdom Metazoa; phylum Arthropoda; class Insecta; order Diptera; family Muscidae; genus Philornis; species Philornis downsi. The sequence continues at coordinate 2,402,328 of JAHXMU010000301.1, read as the reverse complement.
TGTGTCAGCATTTCTTCCAATCCTCGAAGCAGTTCTGATATGCACTTTTTGGTATGTCCATGAGCGATTTGGTTTTTATCTCCTTAATCGTCGAAAAACGCCGTCCTTTCATGGTCTCTTCCATTTTGGAAACAGGAAAAAGTGTCAGGGGCCAAATTTGGTGATGGCTGAAGCATGATAACGGTGTTGTTTTTGGCCAAATAATCTCTCACAAGCAAAGATGAGTGAGCGAGCAAGTGCATTATCATGAAGCAAAAGCCATAAATTTTTTTCCACAATTCCGGGAGTTTTTCTCGTATTGCTTCAAACAACCGGCGCTTAACTTCAAGGTAACATTCCTTACTCGTATTTACCGCACGACCTTGAGGTAAGAACCCCTGATGCACTACGCCATGGTAATCGAAGAAAATAGTGAGCAAAACCTTGACATTTGACCGAACTTGGCGTACCCTTTTTTTGTCTTGGCTTTCCTGGACTCTTCCATTGGGACGATTGGGCTTTGGTTTCGATGTCATAAACATATGCCCTTGTTAAGCATATTCTCTTCAAGCAAATCTAGATCATCGTTGACGTTATTCAACAATTCCTTAGCGATGCTCATGCGACGTTGTTTTTAGACAATATTCAGCAATTTTGGAACGAATTTCGCTGCCACACGCTTCATACCCAAAATTTCCGAAAAGATTGCATGGCATGAGGCAACCGATATGCTGACATCCTCAGTAACTTCTCTAATTGTGATTCGACGATTCTACATAACAATTTTCTTCACTTTCTCAACATTTCTATCGGTTGTCGATGTGCTGGGGCGTTTAGAACGAGCGTCGTCATTCACATCTTCTCGACCTTGTACCACATGTAAATATTTTTTGACTCAGAGTACTCTCACCGTATGCCACTGTCAACATTTCAAGTGTTCTTGAGCACTTAATTCCATTTTTTACACAAAATTTGATGGAACTTCTTTGATCCACTTTTTCGATAGCAGAAAATCGCCGAACATGCAAAACACTTGTCTTATTTATGCCTCTCACGAACAAACTAAATGTGCTATATGGATAAAACCATCAATATATCTTCGAGACGAGTGTACCAACATAAAAAAGTAATTATCCAAAGTAAAATATTTATCGAAGAATGTACGTATCCCGTGAAATTTTAAAATTCACCTAATTTTTTGCACACACCTCGTATAATAGAGCGTCATTGCCAGATAACACCTCGTTTAGGTCGTTACCTGGCTTGAAACACACGTTCAGCGTTGTATCCCTAAGATTGCTACATTTTCAAAAAACTGTTACCGGGTAAATAAAAAATACGACGGAATTCAAATTGCAATAATTAATCAAATTTAAACCTTTACTAAATCGGAGGAACGATTTCCACTGCTTTAGGAAAGCCTTAGAGTTGCTTGATTTTATAGGGATCATGTTTTTTTATCCGCTACCACAGAATGCTTATGCAAAAAGGCTGTAAAAATTGTAGAGCAATATATGAAGCCTTTACTTATTTGCCGCAATCGCATTGAAAGTAGCAATTCCTTTTTTATTTTGCATCAATCTACACCCTCTTTAGATTCTTCTATGTCCTTTGACTTCATATGCTCATTAATACCTACTTGAAATCGAGTGATGTCGAAATCAGGCCAAACTGAATGCATACGAGATGCACTGGCCAACCGTATCATCATCATAGGTAGCAAAGGCTACAAGCAGCACATTGTTGGTGCACTTACAAATGTCAGTGTTGGCAGACATTTCTATCTAAATGCCGTAATGAAGTCTGTTTTTACCATATAATAGTTCATGTTTACATTACGTGATTGGGATTTTATTATTTTTCCGTTTTCTGTTTTCGTTTTCATTTCAGTTTTATCCGAGTTATCATCTGCTTCTTCACGTTCTTATTTTGAATTTCAAACTTGAGTGGATTTGATTCCGGCACATGCCAATGGGTCAGTAACAGAACATAAGTTTATGTACAAGAATTTTTAAAGATATTTTTTGCCCATATATCTGCGCTACGAGTATATAGGTTGGGACTGCATTAAGTTTGCTTTTCATTTTGTAGTGCATATAATGACTTATAGAGGGAGCCCAGGCAATAACTACTAAGATCATAGCTAACATTTCGTTTCGAAGGGTCATATTTTTTTACTACTAATAGAATAGTTAAAGAAATTACTATAATATGAATGAAAGTATGACATACATATATAGAAATGTTTGCGATAAGTGTATATCAGTGATTTCAAGGAAAATCGGTATTTGCAATTTAATTATTAATTATAATTTTTGAAATATATGGAATTTTGAAATTGTGTCTTAAAGGTTTAAAAAAAGATAATAAAAAGCCAGTACAGAAATTTCAATCAGGTGAACTGACCCAACACCCTTTTGTATCGCTGCAAAAAATACTCTGAATTAAGGCACTACAATAGAAGCAATATTGAAACTCTAAGTCATCCGTTTGGGAAATGCAGAAAGACCACGGGTTTATAAGTATGAAAACCTAAGGGCCTGGCAGCGCAATCTACTTTTTCATTCTTTTCATACTAAGTGCCTGATGCGATCTCAATTATACTGGATATAGTGCAATTTAATGAAAGATACGAGTATAAGAATATATGAGTCAAATCAGTTATTTGTATGGGAGGTACCAGAAAGGACTTAGTCACTTAAGCGATTTTTCTCTGATATTGTAGGGAATTGTAAAACAATGTAATGGATAAAAATCTAAACTACTACAACCGACGATTTAGAAATTACAGACGATTGATGGAATCCCAAAAAATGGGTTAAAGAATTGGTGTGGCAATGTGTTCCGTTTTCATGCTGAAACCCTACTTTGACAAAAGTTCAATGTGTGCCAAATTTGACTAAATTTAGTGCAACTTATTGGAAGATATATATGGGTTAAACCGATTATTTCCATAAGGATACCAGAAGGGACGGTATCGTTCGATTTGTGAAACAATGTAAAAAAATACTAAATTTTGGATTGCTACAGATTACGAATGAGGAAGGGCATTGAATTTCGGAAAATCGGTCAATTTCCAAAGAATCTACGAAAATAAAAGGCAGTGCCAAGTTTTAAGAAGTTCGATAAAGATTTAAGGCAATTATCGGATCCATCAACGAGCCAGGCAGACGAACGGACATCGCTCAATCGACTTTGGGCAAAAGATACCTGACGCTTTAAACGCTTCTTTCTGTGTGCTACATGTTTGCTGTGTCAAATGATATACGCCTTCATTCCTCACTGTATGGGTATAAATATATTCCTACTTATATAAATATTTAAAGATATTACGAAATTTGTCTTAATTGCATTTTTACTTTACAAACATGATTAAATTCAAATCAAATGTAGTAATAATGCCATTATATCTTATTTTTAAACTACATTTTAAGTAAATGTAAGTCAATCATGCAACCTTCGTTTAGTAAGTACTGAGCTAAAAGATAGAAAAATTCCCTAAGTCTGGAATCAAATTTTCTTCAAATTTTATTTCAAACAAAATTAAAATTGAATTCTAAGATTTTCGCGAATACTGTACGCGGCCAGGATGGTTTAACTATAATAAGCAAGATCTTTTAATTTCGCAAATACTTGTTGTAAGAAAAGCTGAATTCAAAAATGTTGTATTAAATTTGACAAATTCAATTTAAAAATAAAAAAACGTGGAACATGATAACATAATGGTGGTTCCAAGTTTTGGGTTGAGGCGTACTACATTTGTTCGTTATACCAGCCATTTTCAATATATGACAACTAACGTCAAGCAAGTTTTTCTTATTTTAATAACAAATGTGTTTGTAGTTCATAATCCATTAATTTTAGGAATAAAATGAACTCAATTGAAGTTACAACGCTCACTTCTAGTTTGCTTCAACTAAAATTTGCTATGTAATTTTGTAAAAATCATTTTGAATTCTTTACAAATTTTACTTTGTAGTACTTAGCGCTTAGTACTTTGTTCTAAATACAGCGATAAGTTTCTAGTTTTACTTTCAAATTACGGACTAATTTTAAGGGAAAAAACAATCTTATTTTGATTAAAGAGGAACTTTACACAACTTGTGTTCGTTTTAACTCAAAATTAGTCCACCTTTTTTACGTCTGACAATGTTGCGACATATCACAAACTGAAGCTTAAAATGTCAGCTATATAACGGTACATCATATATTTCAATCAGCTGGGCTAAAGCACTTCGAAAAAGCATCATCTGTGCGAAAAACCAAAATTACTTTGAAATTGATAGAACAGAGCTGAATCAGACCATATCTATCGAGGCTATATAAATACATGTGTCGATATGATATATTTTCAATGAGGTTCTTCATGATCGAAAACGAAATACAAGGTGGCGCACCAATTGTGCTACCGTCAACTGTTAGAGGGGACCGTTATTAGAAGATGTTGAAAGAGTTTTTTTGCCTACAACAGCGCAACAACATTTTGTTCCAGCAAGATGGACCAACTGCACACATAGCCAGACCAGTTGCCAGACCAGTTGCCAACAAAAATTCCCAATCAAATTAATATTCAGAAACACTGTCCGGTGGCACCCAAGGTTGCCTGAGCTGACTGGAGCAGACTTTTTTATAGAGATATGTCAAGCAAGAGGTGTACAAAACGGAACCAAGTAATTTGACTGAACTGAAGCCATCCATTAAAACAATAATTGAGGCTGTCCTGCAATGAATAATTTTTCGATCAGATGTCGCATATGTGTGAATGGGTATGGAGGTAATTTACGGTCTATCATCTTCAAAACCAATTAGTTATATAAAATAAAATTTAATTTTCTTTATAATAACAAAAAATATATAAAATACATTGATTATTTGAATTTATTATTGTAGTGCAATTGGTGCGCCATCCTGTACATACATACATGTATATAAATACGATCAAATCAATGTTTTCGGCAAGCGATAAAATCAAACTTGATCGATCTCTTAGTATGGGGGCCTATGTCATAGACCTCACTTTCAATAGGAATCATCCTTCTCTTAAATAAACCATATGCGCCAATTTTTATTAGTAATTGCAACTTGTAATTTGATGAGAAAAGTACAAAAACGAACGAACAGAATCCTTTAAATCAATTCAGAATCGAGCCGGCATATATATATTGCATCGTCTATTATTTCTGAGTGCTAGAGAGAACATTAGCCCGAACTCAATGCACCCTGAACCAGTACATGGTGTAGATTAGGTAGGGTAGGGTAGGTATCCGTTAGTTGTTCATAATTTATTTTATGGGATGAGCTCTTGATACCAATGCAAATACTGTAATGATCAATATTTACATAAAAAACTATTTTCTGAACCAAATCATTTCTCAATTATCAATTTTTTTTTTGCGATAGTCGTTTATTTCATAGACAGACAGAGGAATTCGTTTCGCTCTGTCCAAAAGCGCTTCGATTCGGGACTGGTTTGCTACCCTCGTTTGTTTTAATATCACCCACTCAACGAATATCTTTTTCGACACCGTAAATTACTTAATTTATAAGCTTTTAATACCTCCACAACACTAATCTACTATGTGATGTTAGGTCACAGGATTCGTGTGCAAGTGAGCGCAATGAAATTTCTAAAATCAAGGTAACTTCCTGCATCCTGCGGCCTTTTACTCGTCATAGTAGGCTGAATAGTCAGTTGAATACTAGTGGATATGTTATCAATAAACTTAATTTATAAATGCAATTCCAGCCTCCCTCACATTGTTGGCATGTCCCGATTGCCAGCAAACGGCAAAATATAAAACATCATCGATACAACAACAACAATGAAACACGAACGTAGTACATTATAGTCTACGAAATTGTAACGCGAGACGAGTTCAGTATGTCAATTATTTTTGTAGTTTTACTTTGTCCTTTTTCCCGTTGGTTTTCGCGGCAAGAACTCGTCGCATAAATCTCTCTGTTTCATTGGGAAGAGAGTACAAATGTAAATGCTCTCGTATTAAAATATTGCTGATAAAAGAGAAGAAATTGTTCTAAGTGCTCACTGAGAGTATGAAACTTGGTTGTTACTGAGATGTCCTGCTCCCGAGTTCATACGAGAGGATGTACACTAGCGACAATTCCACTACAACGATTTTGTTAAGGATTACCATGAAACTTGTCGAATTCTAACGAGTCTATGCTAACAGACTATAGAAAAATGGAATCGTTGCAGTATGTTAAAAGCTTGTGAAAAGCTTTTAAACAAAATCATGCAGTTACATCAGTAACGGCAGTGTTTGTGAGTTACTCTTTAGACAAATACATGGAACCTCCAAATATTTATGAGAATATTTTTTATGCAAAATGTATCCAGAATTAATATGAAGTTTCTTGACCAGTAACACTTCATTCCAGGGTGTAGTTTTCAAACTATATAGGCCTATCGTAATTTCTGTAATTAAAATTTCATTTTACTGCAATTTGACTCTAACCGTAACGTACAAATAGAAATACAGTTCATTCATCAAAATGTATTTTTTCCTTTCCAAATTCGGAATCCTTGAATACAATTCAGGTGTACCTGTGCACATTAGTTTTTCGCAATAAGAAAACGAAAAGTGGACCATGAAGACAAATGACAAAAGTAAAACTTATTAAGTGTGGTTAAAAGAATAATTTGATATTTCTCGCTTCACTGTAGAGCAAGCATTTTATTTACTAAGGAGATTTAGCCTTTTTTTACTAAAAGCAAAAATGATTGTGAGAGTCGGAAAGGCGAGCTGAAAATATTTATTATAAGAATTTAAGTTATGACAAATAGCCATATGTCGACTACAGAAGAGATAAAAACCCTGTCATTTGATGATCCATCGTGCTTCTTAATTGTTAAGTACTTTGATTAGTTTTGCCCATTATTCGTGCAGTTGTATTCATTTTTATTATTCGGAACTCTCCTCTCACTCATGTGCTTTTAATCACTCCGCTCTCTAGTTTTTCCTGCACCCGATTTATGGAGATTGATAATATAATGAAATACGATTAAAGCGGTAGTTAAAGCGTGAAATCAAATCCAACTATTAGTAGAGAAAAAAATTAGATGCAACTCTCTTCTAACCTCTCCTGTTTGAAACATTTCGTATGGCTGCTATTGTCAGAATAACCGAACTTAAGTAAAATTTTAGTCATTTTGTAGACAAGGCCAAAAGAGCATTCGGCGTAAGGTGTGAACTTAGATGTGGACTTATTATCAGTAAGAGACTAAGGCACAATGTTAGATGACCGTATAGCCACTATCTGCATCAAGGCGACATTCTTTTTATCACACATATCAAAAATTACATTACGTTATTTTTTTTATCACTCAAATCAAAAAAAAGTTAAAGTTCGACCCAGAATATAATTTTGAATTAATTAATGTATTCGTTTTGTCGAAATGATATAAATAATATAATACCCGTACCTCCATTTTAATAAAAATTTAAAATAAACTTGTAGGTTACTTTCTCACCTATTCGAGTAGATATTTTTCAAACATTGTTTCAAAAATTGGCTAACAAGGTTTTCGTAGATTCAGTTAATTTTCCATCACACTCGTTAAAAGAATTTTGACCAAAATCGTGACAGGGACAGAACTTTTAAGTTTACCATGAAAATAAAGAAAATGTTTATAACAGAGTTTATGAACGCAATTGATTTTGAATTAAACACATATTGCAGAATATTTTATTTCAGCATTATTTTACTACGGGCAATTGCACAAATCCATCCGAAGTACATCACACTAACACCATCAACTTTTCCCTTTGCCGCTTCTTCATTGAACTTACTTTTGTCTCCCACACCGATTCTCATTAACTGCATACCATACTCACACCAACCAACAACAACAAAAATTACATCTTAATAGACTACGCCAAAGATATTTGTTGGGAAACGGAATGACAATAGAAAAATACAACTTCGCTACGACATTACACACACGAGCCGGCCAATAGACATCTTTTATTCCAACCGCAATTCATACGAACTTTTCAACGCCATTACCCAAACAATAATAAACCACCGAACGACAACAAATCATATACGATTATATACATTTTGTGTGTTATTATACTCTTTAAACGGATAAATTAGTTAATTTTATAAAGATGTTGCAAATTACGCGCACTTTGCCCAAAACTCTAATTACGATGTCAAAAGAATGAGCAACGCGTAAATTATCAATCAAGTTAACAAATATTGAGAGCGATCAAGAGCAAAATCGTAGATCAATCCAAGAGTTACCCTAGCACAGGTTTATATTTTGATGATAAAAAGATGCTTAACGGTTTTTAGCTACTTTTACGATTTTTTTTTATATTCGATATTAAAACCTGGTCGGAAAAAGTGGCCATCTTCACTCTAGTTGCAACAGGGAAAAGGAAGATCAAAGTTCAGAGAGCTGCCCATGGAATTCTATGCAACCTAAAAAGGAGCTTTTTCAAATTAATGTATTACCTTAATACGGGTATCCCAAGGGGTACTAACAATGATTGCAAATGTATAATAATTTTGTAGAATCATTTAAAAACCATAGGGACCAAATTCGCTTTTATCCCATGAATGAGATGTACGAGATCTACACACATTTTCTAAACTTGCTCGCGTTCTGTTATTAGACTCATTCAAACTGGACCTACAGTTTAACAATTCCAAACGTCACAGTTTGGGAAGTATTTAATAAATAGATCTATCGATTACCCGGTTCGTCAGACACATGTGGTGACTGCCGCTCACAGGAAGATATGTGGAAAAAAACAAATCAGTTCACACAAACGCAAAAAAAAATTTTCCAGACTACAAAATATGTAAAAATAAAAATAAACGCAAAATAAAAAGTTAGCATTTTAAAAATATACCGAATGGAACCTCAATATGTGTATAATCGAATGAAATGGAATCACGCGAGCAATTAAATTGCACAGATTTCTTTGTCCTGGACACAATAAAGGACTATTGAATCAGTCCTGCACCCACATTACAAAAATTAAAATAATATTTCCTAACTTCTTCGGTGATTACGACCACATCTCTTAACTTTTTTTTTATTAATATGACATTATTTACCACTTCTTAAAAGGGAGAACATTTCACGACTTTTATCACAGGATGATGGACATCGGTCTAATTGTTTAAACTTTGCGACATTTTTTTTTTTTTAAATGACGATGCGGGAGAAAATTTGCTTTGGACTAAATTTTTATAAATAATTGTCATACTAAATAATTGTATTACTTATATACAATCTATCCCGTTCCGCATGTGATATTTGTTGGTTCGTAACTCGGTAAATATCCATTGCATCCAATATTTTAATTTAAGTTTTCGTTTTTAGTCTGTTGTGAGCTAGATATAATCCAAAAAATATCAAAAGAACAAAAACTTAAAATTTTCTTAGGAACTTGTCGTATGACTAAAATAAAACTTATATTTATATTTAAAATAAGGTGACTCTTCACCTACTTATTTTGCATTTCGCTCGCTAACACTTTCACGACCAAATGTTTATTTCACTACGGACAAATTCAAAACTCTATCTGACGCTAACACCACCAACATCTTTCTTTGCCCTTCTTTACCGGTATACCGTTATCACCCACACACCATTATCACTTTCCATTAAATCGGAAACCATAGAACAGCACAAAAATACAGCAACAACACAGGCCGGCGAATTCAACAACTTCTATTCCTGTTTAACCGCGATTGCTCGACTTTTCTGTACTAATACCATAATAAATTAATAATCGACAACATATCACACACGTTTATACACTATTTGTGTAATATTATGCACTTTAAACGAATAGATTAATTAGTTTTATGCAGATGATGCAAATTACACACGCTCTATCTAAAATCCTAATTAGACTAAAGGAAAAGCCAAAGAAATGAGCGGCACATAAGGAATCAATCAAGTAAACAAACATTGAGAACGAGGGAAAGCAAAATTGTGGATCTATTCAAGGGTTACCATGGTTGAAGTTGTTCCGTGTGACGACTACAGAGAAATGGACAAGCTGATATTTCACAGAGTTCATGAACGCGATTAATTTTAAATGAAACACAGTTTACAGAATACACTAAAATTCATTGACGTAGCAATAAATTTTCCCTGAGGAGCTAAATTCATTCAATGCACCTAGTCTGAAAACCTCTGGGTAGTGTTAAAAAAGTTGTCGGAAGGGCTGAGCTCACAGAAGAGTATGTGAAAAAAAGAAACAAATCACTTCACACAAACGGCAGAAAAAAACTTTTCCAGACTATAAAATATGAAAAGGTAAAAATAAACGCTAAATAAAAAATTTGAGCTTTAAAAATTTAATAATTTTATGTAATCTCTCGAGGAATTAAACCACATAGATATCTTTGTCATGGATCCAAAAATGAGTCATCTAGAACACACAATAGATGAATATTGAATCAGTACTGCACCCACATTACAAAACGTAAAGCAATATTTTTAAACTTTTTCGGTGATTACGCCCACAACTCCTAACTTTTTTTTAATTAATATGGCATTATTTACAATCCTTAAAAGGAAGAAGAACATTTTAAGACCCTTATCAGAGGATTTCTTGACTATCTTTCGCCGCAAGCAAAAGGTTAGTTAAAAAGATCGCAGTAATTTTGATTCAAAATAAAAGATTGTACAAAAATCCCGCGATTTTTTTTAAAAATAATTCAAATTTCAGTTATTTTAAAAAATCGCTTAAGTTGTTTAGAATTTGCAACATTTTGTTAGGAAATGACGACGCATTCAAAAATTTGCTTTAAAGTAATTTTTTACAAATAATTTGTCTTACTTTAGAAGGGACTAGATATTTCAAAAATTTGAAAAAAAAATCCTTTAATTCCATCCTGAACCATATTTGGCTTTTGGTGGTCCATAACTCGGTAAATATCCAATGTCGCCAATATTTTATTTATTCAATATTTTTTTGTTTTTAGTCTGTTTTGAATTAAATATAATCCAAAAAATATCAGCAAAATAAAAACTTCAAATTTTCTCAGAAACCTATCCTATGACTAAAACGTTCTTTTGATCCCGTACTATAGATTGTTGTCCAAAAATATTAATAACGCTAAATTTTTAAACTCACTTTTGAAATGACAAAACATTTTATATTTATTTAAAATAAGTTGCCATTTCACCCACTTTAACAAATGGACATTTTGATAGATCTTATTTTGCACGCTAACACTTCCACGACCAAATCTTTATTTCGCAACAGACGAATTGGAAACTGTATCAGAAGCAACACCACTAACTGCTTATCTTGTCCCTTCTTTATTGGTATACCTTAATTACCCACACTACGATTTTCCATTAAATCGAAAACACAAAACATCACAAAAAAAAAATACAATAACAACACACACACGAACCGGCGGCGAATTCAACAACTTCTATTCAGATTTAACCGCGATTACTCGACATTTCTGTACTAATACCATAATCAATAATCGACGACATATCACATACGTTTGTATACTTTTTGTGTAATATTGTACACTTTAAACGAACAAATTATTTAATTTTATGCAGATGTTGCAAATTACACACACTCTATCTAAAATCGTAATTAGACTAAAGGGTTACCATGGTTGAAGTTAATTATACTCGAAACCATAGAAATAGGTAGATTGTTCCGTTTGTAACGACTACAAATAATCTGAGACCTCATAAAGTACATATAATTCCGATCATCGTAAAAAGCATTTTCAAACCTCTGTCAATGCCCCAGCTGCAAGTATTATAGATATCAATCTGTTTTGGAAATTATGTTGTAATTTGGCATAAAACATACCATAGGTCGGTTAAGTTCGAAATTGAGTAAAATGAACCACAGGAAAAACCTTGCCGAAGAGAGAAAAAAATCTAGCTGTAAATATTTTAAAGAAGTATCCGTTTCCGATAGAAAAAGGGTTATTATTGAATATATTATACTACTATATAAAATATAGAACAGTTACATGGTGGTTACATGGGTCGAAGGTATCGCATGTAAACGAAATTTATGCACTGTGGAAAGCTTACCCTTGCAACAGTTGTACCCGTTATTCATAATTAAAAGCGATTAATATATACGAAAAAAGAAAATACTAACAAGTACAAAATTGTACTGAAGAAACAGCCAAAATCGATATTTAATGAATAAAAAGAATTAAAAATCACGTCGAAATTTTTCCTAAAGACGAAGTGCAATATTTGAATGTAATGTTAAAAGTCCTTAATAAAATTCTTAGAAAATTTGGAAAAAATAGAGATGCTAAGAATTTTTTTCAAATATACCTAATTTTTTTTTCTCGGAACGAACTTTTCATGTGAAGAAACATAGAGAAAAATCAATTCTGAACACATTTTTTAGTTTAAAATTTAATTAAAATCAAACTCAGACTCCAGTTATGATCACGACATATTAAAATGATCAATCAAATAAAAACGTCACAAATTCCGAATACTGAAATGAAATGAAGAGTTCAAACTTCATTTTTGGTTGGAATAAAAATTTCTAAGTATCTTCACTATTATATAAAAATAATACGATGCTGCCATTGCAAAAATTGCAACATGGAACGTATGAAAATATTCACGTTAAGAAAAACTAAAAAATTAATGCAATTAGATTTTCACTCGAAACATAATTTTTATTTATTTCCAAAAAAAACAGTAATACTAAGCCTTTAAGGCCAAAAATGCGTATTACACAGCAATCAATTCCTGAGTATCTATAACACTCCTTAATCTATTTAAATAGATGTATGAATATATATATATATATCTTTATATATATAATTCTATTGTACGGGCGTTGTCACTGAACTCCTCCTAAACGGCTGGACCGCTTTGCATAAATTTTTGTACATGCGTCTGGGTGATGCCCGGGATGGTTTAGATTTACAATTCGGTCCAATTGGACAAAGGGGCATGGTACCTCCCATACAAACAAAAAATTAAAAATCAATTATTTCTGCTCCTGCTTACGGTATTCGAACAAAATTTAGTGCGTAGGTTTGGTGTACATATCTTAAGTGCTACTGCAAATATGGGCGGGATTGGACAATGGGGCGTGGTACCTCCCATACAAACCATAAATTAAATATCCAATATTTCTGTTCCTGTTTGCGGTATTTGAACAAAATTTGGTACATCGGTTTGGTGTACATATCTTAAGTGCTGTTGCAAATATGGGTGGGATTGAACAATGGGGAGTGGTACCTCCTATACAAACCACAAATTAAAAAGCAATTATTTCTGCTCCTGCTAACGGTATTTAAACAGAATTTTGTATTTCGGTTCAGTGAACATATTTTAAGTTCTTCTGCAAATATAGGCGTTTCGTATTATAATAGACCGATTGGCATGAAACATTTCCAATAAAAATAAAATTTGAAGGCAAAGCAACGTTTGCCGGGTCGGCTAGTATGTATATATAAATCAATATTATCAGCAACGTTGGCTCTCCAGCCGTAATTACAAAATGAAAAAAATAATATTAAACAAATTAAAATGAAATCGATCCTAATTAGTAACAATGGTATACGAAGTCATGTAGTTATTAAATTTCCATTGAAGAAAGTTGTGCAAAAATTCTTGAACGAAAAACATTGTTAGAATAAGAGAATACTCTTAAATCATTAGGCAAATGGTCACAATATCGAGCAGTCCTAATAAGGAAAGATCTCTCAAATGCTGAAATATGTATTGTAGATACAATGATTTGTATATTTCTTGTCGAGCGTGAAAACTGAAACAATCCATATAGTGAAACAGGCACTCCACTTTTGACAACCTTATAAAAAGTCATTAAATTACGATAATTCACAAAATTATTAAAAGAGCAACCTAACACTCTTTTCACATATACGGAGATGTGTTCACGCCTACGTACACTGAAAATGAATCTTGCAACTGCATTTATTGTCAATTTCAATTTCGAAACATTCAGTGATGTTGTCCCCGATACCACTTCTAACCCATAAATAATTTGAGGCATTAGAAGCGCCCAAGCCAGTCCATATTTGACCCTAATCGCCAGATAAATATTAGTTGAGTAGAGGTTACGCAATACTCCATATACTTTGGCACGCACAGAGTCAATATGAGTTTCAAAGTTCAGCCTATTGTCGATCACAATACCTAAGCATTTATAACTATCAAGAAACTCAATTCTCCTGCGCCCCAAATACATATATGTTATATCCTGCATTATTACTCGGGCAGCCAAACGGAATAGCTTTTGTTTTTTTTTTTTTTTTTTTTTTTGTCGAAATAAATATTAGTTTCATTTTATCGAAAATTGAAAATAAAATTGTAGGTTCCTGGCTCACCAATCCGTCCAAACTTAATTTCAATACATGGTTTCCGTAGATTCACATATTTGCTGAATCTCACTCGCTGAAAGCATTTTTGACCGAAAACGTGACATGGAAATAATGACATAAAAATAACGAAAATTTGTATATGTAGATATTTGAAACGCGAGTCATTTTGAATTAAACACAGATTACAAAATGTTTTATTTCAGCATTATTTCATTACGCACAATTGCAAAAATCGATCTGAAGTAAATCATACTAAAAATATTAACTTTTCTCTTTGCCACTTCTTTATTCAACTTACTTTTGTCTCCCACACTGATTCTCCATTAACTGCATACCATACTCACACCAACCAACAACAACAAAAATTACATCTTAATAGACTACGCCAAAGAAATTTGTTGGGAAACGGAATGACAATAGAAAAATACAACTTCGCTACGACATTACACACGCGAGCCGGCCAATAGACATCTTTTATTCCAACCGCAATTCATACGAACTTTTCAACGCCATTACCCAAACAAATAATAATAAACCAACGAAAGACAACAAATCATATACGATTATATACATTTTGTGTGTTATTATACTCTTTAAACGGATAAATTAGTTAATTTTATAAAGATGTTGGAAATTACGCGCACTTTGCCCAAAATTCTAATTACGACTGAAGGAAATATCAAAGGAATGAGCGGTGCGTAAAGAATCAATCAAATAAACAAATACTGAGAGCAATTAAAGGCAAAATCGTAGATCTATTACAGGGTTACCACAGCTCAGGTTAATGTTTATAAGAGAAAAAGATGTTAAATGTTTTTTAGCTACATTTATGAAAATTGTTTGCTTTTCCATATTACAATCTGGTTGGAAAATCTCTACTTTTGTCACCGCAAAAAAAAAAACAAGATCAAGGTTTAGAGAGCTGTCCATGGAGTCATATACAACCCAAAAAGAAACTATTTAAAAAATAAAAATAAAATAAACAAAAAATATATAAAAAAAATATAATAAAAATTTGTTTAAAACCCCATATGTGGATTACCGAATGAAAGGAAATCGGGCAAGAAATTAAATTACACAAATTTTTTTGTTTTTTGTCCAGAACTGATCAAAAAACATAGACTATTGAATCAGTCATGCATCCACATTACAAGAAGTAGTTTTTCGGTGATTACGGCAACGTATCTTTACTCTTTTAATTAATATGGCATCCTTTAATAATTATTTATTAATTAAATTACTAATTAAAAGGGAAAAATACTTTTCAACACCCTCATCAGAAGACGTATTGACTTTCTTGTAAGCATAGCAACATTTTTTTTTTAAATTGACTATTTAAAACAATCGCATGAATTTTGATTTAAAAAACGTTTTTAGAAAAGTCTTTAGATTTTTTAAAATAATATTTCAAATTTGAATTTGCAATTACTTTGAAAAGTCGCTCTAATTGTTTAAAGTATGCGAATTTTTTTGGAAAATGGTGACAAAGTGGAAAATTTGCTGTAAAATTTATAAATAATTTGTTCTTTTTGAGATATGTATTTGGAAAATTAAGAAAACAATTCCGTTTAATTCTATGGCATTATGTGAGTTCATCTGAACCACTTTTGATTTTTGGATAAATATGCATTGCCGTCTGTTGTGAATTAAAAAAATCAATTAAATCCCCATTTGAAAAATTAATATTTACACACAGACATTTTCTCGGAAACTCTGTTCTATTAGCAGGCTCTCTTTTACCTTCGCACTATAGCATATTGTCCAAAAATATTAAAATGGGTAAACTTGAAACTTACCTCCAAAATAACGAAGCATTTTATATGTAAATTAAATATGTGGTCATCTCAACCACTTTAACAAATGAACGCGATTAAATTTAATTTAACTTTTTGACATATGTATAACATTTTGATATATGTATATTTTGCATTCAGCACTTTTATTTTGGTACCGACAAATGCAAAACTCTACCTGAAGCAAATGACTAACACCACTAACTTCTGTCTATGCACCTTCTTTATTTTCACATGTACTTTCATACATTTTGCTCTCATACACGACGATTTTCCACTAAACCGACAACCACATAACGGACACGGAACGTCACAAAAAATACATTTGGCGATTTCACATCTTTTATATGAACTTAACCGCGATTGCCTGACTTTTGTTTACTAATTCCTTAATAAACCAATAAACGACAACATATCACAAACGTTTGTTCACTTTTTGTGTAATATTATACACTTTAAACAGCTAAAGCAATTACTTTTATGGAGATGCAGAAAACTACACGCATTTTGTCCAAAATTCTAGTTGGACTAAAAAGGAATGAGCGGCGCATAAAGAATCAATCAATTAGTGAAACACTGAGAGCAAGAGAATGCAAAATCGCAGATCCATTCCTGGGTTGCCATTTCTCAAGTTAATTATACCCACAAACATAGGAATAGGTATGTTATTCCATTTGTATGGTATATGTTTTACCAATGTACATTATATATTCTTGATATATTACATAATTATATATGTACATCCATTCTTTCGTTACTGTGCCTGCCGATAGCATAATAGAAACCTAACTACTTACGCTAGGATTCTGTAATTTGGCATTGAAATGTTTTAGTCATACGAAGGTTAAGTTGGAAATTAGCTAAATCGATCCCGCTGAAAAAATGTTTCACATTTCACGTGGCAACATGTGTTTGTTTGTTTATAATAGAGTTGTTAAAGAAAATACCAAGTAATTGTTTAAAGCTTTTATTTATTAACAGGAAAATTCTGTTATGGTGCATACTTCCTAAATCAGTTGTGGTGCATACTTCGTATAAGAAAACTTGGAAAACACTGTTCTTCGTCTATTTGAGGTGTCTCACTCACTCCTCACCGGGATGAAGCTCACTTCATACCAGAGTATGCTCTGTATGCCTAAAAATAAAATTATTCTATTTTCTGTAATACGAGTATATCAAAAGCTTCTTCCAAAATATCTAAAAAACATTTTTCATTTAGAAAAGTCTCTTGAAATCCCCTTTTCATATAGAAAAGTCTCATGAAAGACACTTTTCATGTGGAGAGGTGCAGCCGAAAACGCTTTTTATATACGAGTAGGAAAGTGCAATGGACGACACTTTTCATATAGAAAGGTACAATGTAAAACACTCTTCATATAGAAAATAGCTATGTATGGTACTTTTTACATAGAATAGTCTCACGCAGACACTTTTGGCTTAGAAAAATATCGTGAGAGACACCTTCCGCACAAAAAAAAAAATGTAACGAAGAATACTTTCAAAAGAGAAACAGAAGACACTTTTCATATAGAATAGTGTACGCTATTTTCATGAAGAAAAATTTTTTTCTGCGAAGAAAAGTGTAATTGAAGATACTTTTTATGCGGAAAAGTGCATGGATGACAATGACATTGAGGACACTTTTCATGTAGAAATGTTTCCATAAAACGAGTCATGCAGAATGTCTTTCAAAGGACTTCTTCATATGAAGTGTCTCCCAATGCTCTTCTTCATATGAAAATATTCTTTCAAAACTCCTCATTTGAAAAGCATCATCCACGGTTAAATAAGGAAAGACATATTTTCGCATAAAAGTTAGTTCTTCATACAAGAAGATACTTTCACTTAAAATTTAACTTTGCTTAAATTGTTAAACTTAGTTTAAACTCATTAGTCACAGTCCGCTAGATTTGTTCTAGTATTCTGCAACATTTGTTATTTTAGGTTTTAAAAAATAAATAATTGAGAATTCAAAATTATATAAAACGAAATTTAGAGTTACTCTAACAATTTTGATTATCGGGTCCTTTAATATCTCCTCGCGGATTAATTTTTGAACACGTATCAGTCGTGAATTGCTCCAAATTAATGCTGTATCTTTGCAATTTTTTTAGTTATACTTCAAAGCCGTGTTTTAGTTGTTAAAATGAGCATGTTTAAAGAAAACTGAATGAGAAGTGGGGAAGTTGGAAAAATTTACTTTTAATCAGGGACGGAAAATAATTGTTATTTTTTTTTCCAGACGAAAAGGTTACGCGAAAATTCCCTTTATCTTTATTAGGGAATTTTTAACCATTATTGTGAGACATATATTATTTTGGTCACCGTAACCAATTCAAATGAGAAATATTTTTTTTTTTGGTTATGAATAACTGTTATAGCAACCAAAATGAATTTTTTGGTTAACAATAACCAATATCCATAGAAAAATTTTTTTTTTGGTTATCACTACCCACATAAAGGGTAGGCCATAGGTATTTTTAATGTAATGGATGCCTTTCTAAGGGGTAGAGGTACGTAGGGCAAGCAATTTAAATATCTTTGGCAGAAGATGTAATATGTTCATTGACGAAACGTTATATACATACTAGCACTTCCTCTTATGTTCGTCGGACTTTAAGAAGCTTGGAAGTTGACTCGTCGTCAGAGGACGAAACGTCAAGCGTGCATAGAAAACCCCTGTTAATTCAAGCCTTTGCCGAAATCGACACCTACCGGGAGGGAAGAGTTGATGTCGATGCCAACCTTCTGCAATACTGGGAGGAAAAAAATATACGTTCCCGTTTCTCAAACAACTGGCAGACATTGTTCATGCCGCACCAGCAACTCAAGTTAGTGTCGAGCGAGCGTTTTCTGCATTGGGACTTGTACTAAGTGATCTTAGATGTAACCTTTCAGACGATTCATTGCGATCGCTTATGTTCGTAAAACTAAACAAAAAACCTAGATCTTTAAGATAATGAAAATACTTTTCTGTTGCCTGGTTCATTCAATAATAATGAAATGAATTGCAGAATTAATTTGATTAATATTTTTTTTTCCGAGATATACATATGTACTCGGATAAGAATTGAATTAAAAATAACTTTAAGTTAAAATGTTTTTTATTTATAAAATAAAAGACCGTTTTTTAATTTTGCCAAAGATATTTAAATTGCTTGCCCTACGTACCTCTACGCCTTACAAAGGCATCCATTACATTAAAAATACCTATGGCCTACCCTTTATGTGGGTAGCGATAACCAAAAAAAAAATTTTCTTTGGATAATGGTTATTGTTAACCAAAAAATTCTTTTTGGTTGCTATTACAGTTATTCATAACCAAAAAAAAATATTTCTCGTTTTAATTGGTTACGGTGACCAAAATAATATATATCTCACTATAATGGTTATTTTTAACCATTATTTAAATTCGTTAATGTTAATGGTTAAATACGATTTTTTCATCATTTCTCTTATAACTGTTACGGTCCCTGCTTTTAATAATAGTAATGCCTGTTTTGTTGCCTTTAAAATGCATATGAACTATGTGTGTTATTTAAGATAAACATTTTTTTGCAAAGAAAATACTGAATTACAAAAATTATAATTTTGGAAATTTTCAACTTCAGACTTTTGCCTTAAGTTTTCACCACATCTTTAACAAATCATTCTTTTAAACATTTTGTAGAGAGTACAATACGTTGAAACCTATAAACAGCCCTAAGAAAATTCGGGAAAATAAGGAATTTTCTGGAAAGAGGCATAGCTAATCGGTCAGCTTTTTACCTATTTTTTTTCAGTATTGTAAAGGAATGCGATGTACAAAAATAAAAGGGAAAAATTAAATTTCGAAAAATCGGCAAATTGCATGGGAGGCACCGAAATAATCTGATTTATTTACAATCCGCGTCTACAATCTGGTAAAACATTAGGATGCACAAGGTTTTAAGAAGTCTCATAAAGACATGTGTCAGCTAGAAGTTATGAAACACATTTCGTCAGAAGTACTTCGTACTTTAAACACTTCCTTCTAGATATTTTAAGGCAGTGGTTTATTTTCAAGTGTTTTCAAGAAATCAAACAATTAATGCTGAGGTATATTGCCAGCTGATGAATGAAGCTTGGTGAAATACTGAAAGAAAAAAACTTGAATTTGTAAATTGCAATGGCAAGATTTTACTCAACGGCGATACTGGGCCTGACATACAATCTGCTCGAAAAATATTGGAGATTGGAGGTGATGCCATGTGCGAGTACAACTTATAGTTTTGTTCAGACACCTTTGGGTTTTTATTTATTCGGAAGTCTGGAGAATTTTTTGAATGGAAAATCCTTCCATGCAGTATTTTGCTGGGAAGTATTAGTCATTCTTCCAATATGGGAGCAAAAATTTGCCTGAACAATGGCAGAAGGTCATTGTACAAAATGACCCTTACATTGTAAAGTAAAATTAATTATTTGAATAATTATTTAGAGCAAAAAACAACGAAATTACTTTCTTGGCAACCCAATCCAATCATTCCTATTAAAAAAGTATACCTATATAAGGGTTCTATGGCTCCTACCCAGTTTGCGCCAAATTTCTCTTTCACTGCATCCTTCGTCCTCGTAAGCAATTATTTTACCTATTTCCTGTTCCGTCAAACCTTTTCCTCGCAACATCGCGAGTGATCGTATCGCTTACACCTTTAAAACTCACTAAACAAAAGTACCGGTATCTTCACAAATCCCAAAGTTTGTGTGCGTGATTGTTTCGTCCGAACAAGTATTTTGATAAAACATCATAACAACAAAAAATGTACCGCTACACAAATAAAGCAAATTCATTGATGGTTTTATAAATATGAAATGCATTTTATTTTCTCTTTATTCGGGTGAAAGTATAAAAACCATTTAGAAATGCCGTAACATAAAGGCTCTGACACATAGAATCCGTTGAATACGTTGCGGCAACGTATTTGACTGACATGACGTATGAAGAGTCTAGAGTCGTCACAACAAATCCGTTGCCGTATATGAGAAAACAGCTGATTAGTATTGGCGGTAAAATTCAGTTTTTAGCGCAAACAAAATTTTGTCGCAATTTTGCAAAATAGACTGCCAAGTAAATTCAATATGGACACTGCCCAATTAATGAACGTAATATCAATAATGCTTATGTTGTTCGAAGCCCGCGAGTGTTTGAGAAAATTGTACGGGCAACGAAGATATTGGGTGCGACCACTACTGCGAAATCGCGACTCGCATGGGTTTTTCGCAACCACTTTTTGCTTCCCAGACGAATTCCACCAAACCAAAAGGATGGAGAAGAAGACGTTCGATCTCCTCCTTAATTTCGTTAAAGAAAGGTTAACCAAGCACTCCAACAGGCCTTCAATTTCACCGGAATGTCGACTTTTTATAACCTTTGCGTAAGTTTTTATACATATGTACATACATGTAATCGTATGAGTCCGGTTAACATTTTAAAATACTTTTATAAAATTTAAGGTATTTGGCTGATGGCGGAAGTAAGCAGCTATTTTTTGCTGCCTTTAAAATGGGAGTGTCAACTATGAAAGGAATAGTTGCAGAAACCTGCGAAGTGCTTTGGGAAATACTTGGCCCAATATATTTATCAGTCCCACAGGAAAATGAGTGGAAGCGAATCGCCAGTGATTTTTATACAATGTGGGACTTGCCCAATTGTGTTAGTGTCATTGATGGCAAGCACATCGATTTAACTTGCCCACCGAACTCTGGCTCCCAGTTTTACAATTATAAGGGGAAATACTCCATTGTCCTTTTGGCAGCCTGTGACGCTAATTACATATTTACTTCCGTAGATATTGGTGCATATGGTTCCCAAAGCGACGGTGGAGTTATGTGGAACTCAAAATTCGGTCACCAGTTGTATAAAGGCCAACTGGATCTGCCAAAAGAAGAAGTACTACCCGGTACAAATAAAAGTTTTCCGCACTATTTCGTTGGAGATGCCGCGTTCCCATTAATGAGACCTTATCCAGGTTTGCATAAGCAATTTATATTTTCCTTTTTTATTTTATGTACAAAATGTTTTTTTTCCATTTAGGAAGTAACTTGCCACCGGAAAGGGAAACATTTAATAAACGTTTGTCACGAGCTCGTCGGGTAATTGAAAATGCTTTTGGCATTTTGGCAAGTCGTTGGAGGCTTTTGTTGTCACCCCTACAAATGAGCCCCGAATCCGCAGAGAAAGTTATTAAAGCCACGGTGCTTCTTCATAATTTCCTCAAAATGCATGATGGCAGTTATTGTCCGCCAGAATATGTCGACCGTGACGACGGCACAATTCAGATCAATGGGCTGTGGCGTAGTGAAATATCTGTCCCTTTGCAAAGAGCCAGGAGAACAGCGTCAAATAATGCATCAAAATGCGCATTCAAATTAAGGGATAAACTTATGAGCTATGTCGTTTCACACCCGATCAAGCAATATTCCCCGCAGTAGCTTCATATTTGTTTAATAATAAAAATACGTATAAAATAATATTTAAATGTTGTTAAAAGTTGTTTTATTTGCATCACAAAAAAGGACCACAAAGCTCGGTAAATATATAAATCAACATAATTGATCACTGGTCATCAAAAAATTCGAAGAGATCATATATATATAAAACTAAAAAACTAAAAATTCACATTAATACATCACATCACTTTTCAAAATTCACAACCATGTTCAGCAATTGGACCTTTAGCCTATCTTGGTCGTCCTCAGAGTGCTTCTGCAGGTAGCCGTCTAGCACTTTTAAAAAATCCTGGTTGCGAGACACCGGCTGTGGAGTCTGACTCTGTGCTGGCTGGTTTTTAATCCAGTCAGACACAGAGCCACAAAGGGTCTCGAACCTATCCTCCTGCAATTTCCTCTTATCACTCCATTTCCTACCTTCTGGTTCGAGTGTATGTAGTGTTGATTGCCCGAGAGGAGGTGGCAGCTCACAGCAAACAAACAAACATGTTCAGGAAAATAAATTTGATTAGAAATGTCCATAAACATAATGGCAAAGCTTTGAAATTACCTGCGCGGAGCAACGTGGCGTTGCAAAAAGGACATCGCGTCCATGTAGCGCCAAAAACTCACGTCTTTGACACCACTTCCCGATGGAGCCTTGGCTGCATTGACCTCCTTCACGTACCTGTCGCGAAGAGACCTCCAGCGGCATTGCTCCACTGCAATATAATATAAAATACATGTTGTCAATATCAACATTCAAATAATTTATTTAAAAATTAACTCACCAGTTGCGTTTGTGGCAGCCGCCACAGTCCTCCACGATTTTCCTCTTGCAACCTTGTCGCGATATGCTTTAATTGTCTTATCAAAAAGACAAGGGTGCATCTGCACCGCTTCTATAAGCATAATAAATTCCATTTAAATAATTAAATTAAACAACAAATTAATCTAAAAAAAAGGCAAAAGAAAAAGCTGCAACCAATAACCAGAAAAACAAACTGCTAATGAACTAAATTAATCAGCTGATTTCTGTGACGGACTTGCCGTACGTCAAAAGTTGAGAGTTAACCAACTTTAATCCGTTATGGCAACGCATACGTCGTGAATGTGACGCTCTTCATTAAAATATATGCAATCAACTTAGCTGTCAGTCAAACACGTCGCCGCAACGGACGCGACGTATCTTATGTGACGGACCCTTAATAGCGCCCCTTCCGACCCGTTTTAGTTCCTGTCATTCTTAGCTAATTTTTCTTAGTAATTAAACCTAAGGTAATAAAAATGCACAAAATCCACCATGTTGCTATAACTAGAGTATCTACTGTTGACTGTTAATTCACAATTGCGAGAGTAGGTTTATGAACTAGTTTCAGCACAAGGAATAAGTATTTCGCAATTACGGTACCAAATATCGAAAAATTATAAATGTAACTAAAACGTCAATTCGAATTTATATAAATTCGAATCGAGGCAGTGAGATAATTTCCCGTTAATTTGCAAACTAAACATTTAAAGGTCGAATTATAGCAAACAACTAAAAACAAACTGGAACTTGTTGAACTAAAATTAGCAAATTTAATAATAGTGGTTTGTGAACAAGATAAACTGTAAGTGTAGCAACATGACAGCCTCGAACAAAAGTATTTTATTTATAAACGTTTGAAGAAGGTTTTTGCTATGAAAAGTAGACTAGTAAAACCTTCAATGCTGTTTGTGAATGAATACTGACTTTAATTATTTGCTATATTTCCTAGCGCTTTATTAAAAAGAAACAGTTGCAAGCAGAAATTGTATTTCCCAACTTTGGCCATGGCTACTTTTCACGGATTATAAGCATATAGGATAATACAGTGCCGCTCACTTGAATAGCGCCCCCTTTAAATATTTTTCTAAGCTCGATATTTTTTCAAGATAATAATTATAACGAACTGGTTGTGCTTTTATAAATCATATTTCACGTATTTGCTGTAATCCTATAACATAAAGTTTCTTTCATTTTAATGAATTAAGTACTAAAACATTAAACACAAAAAAAGTCAGTGAGTGCTTCCGCTCTAGTTGACAATACATTCATATATTCTTTTCGATAAAAAAAAACATACAGTGTTTTGATTAGGTGCAGGCCTGTTATTTTCCATTAATGAGTTCACTTTTGCTTGAATATTGCTCACCTGATTCGTGCACCTTGCGTACTAGCCACCCCAGACGTTTTCAATAATGTTTAAGTCTGCAGAGTAAGGCCAGTCCATAACCTCAACGTTTTGGCTTTCAATCCATGATTTGACGACTCTTGCTGTATGGATTGGCGCGTTGTCATGCTGGAATTTCCATTCCAAGTCTCCGAAAACATTCTTAAATTCAGGAAAAGCTTTTTCCAGCACGTTTTTGTATGAAGTCGCATTCATTTTTGCAGAGAGAAACTAGAGCTCTATTGTGCCATAATAAGAGATCCCATAACTCCACCTTCCCGGCTGTGTAATCGATTAAGTGTTCCTCCTTTCGAAAATAGTGGAAGTAGTAATTATATCCATCAGGACCCTCTAAATTAAATTGTTTTTCGTCGGAAATTATAATTCTATTCCACATTATACTCCACGTCATAGTCGTACGACAAAAATTGAGGCGGCGTTCCTTACGGAGATTGTCTAGTTGTGGTTTCTTTTTAAGTCTCAAGCGTTGCAAGTGTGCTGCTTTGAAAATAACTCTTTTTACCGTTGATATACTTGCACTTGCGCCAGCTTTTTCCTTGATTTTGACAGCCGATTCGTGTGAATTTGAGGCATATGTCTGAGGCTGTAATAGCACTTGATGTTCGGCCTTTCATATTATTTCCATAACCTACGGTGTCACGTAAATATGTCGATATAACTTCAAGACTTCTATTAGTTTTTCTGACTATTTGATGAATAGAAATCCACACTCCTTGTAGGATTTAATTTTTGATTTCTCCTCGACACTCGAGGATTTAGCTCGGCCCAATTTACTTAAAATCGTTTGTTTTATATTTAATTACACAATTACTATAATCCGATCAGATTTATGATGATCTGCAAAAGCCTTCCACACTTAAACTGATTACCACATGGGGGGTGCTATTCAATTGGACCAAAAAATAAGAACACATTTTTCACTCATTTAAAACAAAAGAGCGAATTAAAATAACGGACCACTTATATGGCTTGAATTTTTTGTAGGTGGTATGTGGAAGTAGGAGAAACAAGTAAAAACTGAAACGTTATGTGAAGTATACCTTTAATATTAGTCACTATTGTTAATTGATTAGAGGGGGCGCTATTCAAGTGAGCGGCAATGTATTTTTGTAAAATATAACTCAATAGTGAGGCAACAAGTCAGTAGCAGTTTATTAAAATGGGCCTATAATTATTACAGCTTCCATAAAAACCAAACTCAAAAACCAAATTCATTGAGCACTCCAGTAACACCAACTCATTTTGGTATCGAAGAGTAAAGAAGATTTATATGAAAATCATATTCGGAAATGCAACTTTTGGAGTTTCTAAGGATTTTAAAGATAAATGCTTAAATTTGTATTTGAATCTTTGTTCCCGATAGACATCTAAACCAATGGACTGATTTTCATAAAGTTATTGTTTAGCCGTCGAGGAAAAAAAACATGCATGTCAACGCTTATATAACTCACGCATTTTAAGGTCATATCTCATATACGACAAGAGTTATATGAGATCGGTGCAGAAATAACATTTCCTAGCATAAAGTGTAAAAAACGGAACAATTATCGGTTTTCGTGGCGTCTTCTAATAATTTGTTTGCGAAACCATTGCTTTTCCGACTTAATATTTAAAGTCAACCACATTTTGAAATTTTCACTCGTAGAAACTAAAGTGAAACAATTTCTTTACATTTCAAATAACTTGGAAGATTTCAAAAATGTAAATTTAAACAGGTTTTTACGTTTTCAATAAAAAAAATAATAATCTAATAATTTAAAATGAAAGTATTTCAATTTGATATTTAAATTTTTTTCTGAAAATTTTGAAGATATATTTATTTTGTTTATATATTTTATAATAATGACATCAAAATATCACAATCGAAATATAATCCAACAGTGGCGAGAACAGTCGTAGGATTAGGATAACTTTGGCAAGTTCCTAAGGGGCTTAATAGTCATGGTCATGGTTAAGATATCACCAAAAGTAAAAAATATGTATCATTATCATTAACATTGACTCTTTTGAATGAACTAAAATCTTGTTAGTTCTCTATGCTTCCACACCATTGATTCAGTTTCTGATTAGAAGCTCGATAATAACGACAATACAGCAATAAAGCCGAAAAATACAGCAAGGTTCAACATTTCACTAACGTATTGTTCCATAAACTCCTCAAAGAGCCCAGATTGCAAAGTTATTTACGAGTGAAATGAACAAATATTTATATAATGTCATTAATGGCGTTCTTAAGATACAATTTGGTAACTGTGCAGGTTTTTCTATGCACATATGCTGATTTAAAAACATCATCACATTTGTTTAGGAAAATATTCACTATATCACTTTATTTGTTAAAAACCTAAGTGTAGCGTCTGTACAGTATAATCTTAAAATTACTATGTAGTAGAAGAAGTAATTCTAGTAATAATAGTACACATAAAACATTAATATAAGGTATACTCATTAATCCTCATCATCATCGTTTTTTTCTTCGCCCATTTTGACAGCGTTAGTATTCTTTTGCTTTTCCAAACTTTTTTCTCGTTGAAGTCGCCTTTCTTGGACGCGCACACATTTGGGACATATCATATTCTTGCGGGTCATGCAGACGCGATGATAAATAGAATTACACTTGTCACATATAATACAGCCATCATCAAAGGGGAATATTACTTCGCAATTACTGCAAATCTCACAAATGTATGCTTTAGCCGTACACATGGAGCAGTTGCGTATGTGTTTGTCAAAACAATTGAAAACTTTGTGTAGGAAATCAGCCATTGAACCGTTTTCAGTTTGTTCCAAATCATTTATCGAATAGAATTCATTAGATTGTATGAGGTGGCGGCGAGAACCTAAAGCAAAAAAGATGTAAAAATTAAAGGTATTCGTTAAATATAAATAAAAATAAAATGTTGTGTAAAATTTTCCATAATATTTGCAATATATTATGAAATTAAGAGAATTAAATTAACGATGTGCGATTTTCAGTTAATACAACTTTACCATTTATTCATACAGTAATTCGTCAGTTAATGGAATGATTAAAAATGATGATTATTCAGAACTATGATTAATCAATTAATTTGAATTTTGGATTATCAAGTTTGAATAATATATTCAAAATTCAAATAAATTTCACAAGAAGATTATGAGAAAGAAAATTATATGAATGAATGAAAACATTAGTGAAATCAATCAAATTTTCGTCGGAATGAAAATATATATAATAATAAGTAAGCTCATTCCATCGTGTGGATACAATTAAACGCACATTTTTTTTTTTTTTTTTTTTGTGAAGAAATCAAAAGTTTTTTGTAAAGAATATAATAGTAAAATAAATATTTAAAAAAAACTAATCGCAATAACCAACAAAAATAATCAGAAATAGATGATTTTAACCAATTTGAAAATTGTTTCCAACCAACAAAAACAATCAGAAGTATATGTTTTTAACCAATTTGAAAATTGTTTCCACACCTCCATAAGAATTGTATATATAAAGGGTGTTCCAACAAGAACGCAAGATTTAAATTTTGCGCCATTCGAAGCGTCATTGTTTGACATTTGAACAATTGTTATTGTTTGCTAGTAGAAGGTACGAGGTTGGTAAAAATGAAGCAGTACACGAATGAACAACGCATTCTCATTGTGAAATTGTTTTAACAAAAAGGTGAAAGTTTTGCGGCAACAGTTCGCAAATTGCGATCAATTTGGTGTCACAATAATGAACCAAAAGAGTCAACTGTAAAGAGATTAATAGATAAATTTGCCAAAACTGCGTCTGTCAGTGATGTAAAGACAACAACGCGCCTTCGACCAGGTCGATCGACCGAAAATGTCGCAGCTGTACGTGACGATGTCGCTCAAACTCCATCCACCTCAATTTGACACCGAGCTCAGCAAATTGGTGTCTCCAAATCCACTATGCAGCAAATTTTGACGAAAGACTTGCATCTTCATGCATACAAAGTTCAATTGACTCAGGAACTGAAGCCAGCTGACCATGGACAGCGAAGGGAGTTTGTTAATTGGGTACTGGGTTCAGTAACGAGGCCCATTTCCATCTTGATGGATTCGTCAATAGGCAGAATTGTCGCATTTGGGGTGAGGAAAATCTTTGAGTGATTCACGAGAAGCAAATGCATCCTCAACGTGTCACTTCGTGGTGTGGATTTTGGGCTGGAGGAATCATTGGACCTTTTTTTATGAAAATGAGACATGTCAAGCGCAAACAGTCAATCGTGTTCGGTATCGTGAAATGGTAACTAGTTTTTTCGTGTCTATAATTGAAGAAATGAATGTGGAGGGCATGTGGTTTCAACAAGACGGCGCCACATGTCATACAGCCAGAGAAACAATTCAACTGCTGCATCAGTCATTTAAATCTTGCGTTCTTGTTAGGACACCCTTCACACATATAATTTTGAGTTAAGTACTTTTACAAATATTCTTCAATTTTCTGGTTAAAGAAATAGATTACGAAATCTGGAATTGTTCGTCCTAAATCACGACAACTAAGAATAATCTATAAAAAAAACATGAATAGCGGCACTTTTCACATAAATGTATAAAAACGTTCATTTTTTATATAGAGTAACAGCATAATTTTCATATGGAAAATTAACTTTTCATACAGAAAATTACATACCCATTTGAAACGAAACATATAAAGTCTTTCTTTCTCTTACACATTTCACAAAGAAAAGTGCAAGTTCCGTAAAAGAAGATACATTTTTAGCCATGATATTTTATACATTTAAGCCACATTTTTCGACTGTTTACCGATTTTATAATCCAGCCAAAGGACAGCTGATAAAGAAATAGTAAACAATTAATCATTAAATACAGATATGAATTACTTAATAGGGGAATCTCTAGCGATTTACAATGACTTGTCGTGGAAAAAAAGCTCTGCATATATGGATATTACGCACTTTATTTGAAGTAATACTGAAAAGCTAATACTATTATTGAGTAAAATTAATTTAATTTGCGCTCGAATGAAAATGTATGTAATGACAAATCGGATCATTCCATTGTGTGTGTAAAATTATTTTTTTAACGTTTTTTTGTGAAGAAAGCAATAATTTTTTGTACAAAATATAAAAACACACATTCATCAAAATCAAGGTTTAAAAAATCTAGTAGCAATAACAAGTAAACAATTCGAAAATTATTTCCTCGCCTTCATATGAATTGTATGATTTCGATCGCCCTGTCTTCAGTGGTCAAATATAGTCTTAATTTCAACAGTTTTCTTTCAAAAATTCAGTATGAGGAGATGTACTAACTGATATTTTCTTCATATATACTTTCTTATACATACTCGTATAATCCCTCGGAAGTTTGAAAATTAACTTTGTTTCGAATTCTTACCGATTTGAGACTCCAGTAATTTTTCTTCTATTGCATCACGACATTCCGATAAATATTTACGCATATATACCAAATTTTGCTGTATTTTCTTTAGTGACGCCAGTTTTTCAAGAAAGATAAATAATTTTGGATTTGCTTCCTCCAGCCTTATCAACGGTTTGTCCACAAATAACTGAATCTCTTGCAAGGCGGAGCGAGAAACTTTTCGTGGCAAAAAATCCCAGTTGTGAACAACGCGAGCAGGTATGATACTTTGGTCATTCCAATGGCACGATGGACAATAATAAAAGCCAGTATAGTCGCACAGACGTGGTTCAATCCAAGAGTTTTCTATGAAAAATCAAAATTAATCAAGACAATCTATGGGCAAAATAAAAACAGCGAAAAATATCAAATTTTTCAAGGTACCAGCTTTAGTCTTTTTGCCAAAACAATGTATGGTGGTGTTCGAGGCTTAAATTAAAACATGAAACGTGAAAAACAAATAAAGACAATTACGAAAGGAAAAACGACACAAGACTGCATTGATAAACGATTTAATTTACTTACTAAAGTTTAGTAGAGTGGCACACTCCATGCACTTATAGCGTTGAGCAGCTAAGCCTATCTCTGGACATATATCCAATATGGGGTATTGCCGTTCGGATGCTACCACATGGGCACATACACGAACTACGCTATCCACGCATTTCTGGTGAACCATATAGCGACAGTCGGTGCAGATGTAGGACGCCTGGACAACACTCCATATAATGCCGGTACAATGATCGCAATAATTGCGTTGCGTCGGCAGTGGCAAACCTTTGGACACCCCCCTTTGACGTGCTGTAAAATGGTGTCCCACCACCGTTTTCAACGTAGGTCCCACCTCCAGCTTATCCTTTTGAGCCTCTTGCAGCTCTTCCAAGGAGTATCGCAAATCAACTAAATGCCTAACCAACCATCTACGCTCTTCACTATTCTCCTCGGATATCAGAACCAATTCTTTGCAATGATTTATGGCCTCTTGCAGGTCTTGGGCGCTGGCATCGGAGGTAAAGATTAAACGCCATTGTTCTTTAACCAGTGACGCTGGTATGGGCAGAGACTTTTCACTTATTAGTACAGCCCCCGTCGAACTTGTGTCAATTTCGTTGAAGCTATGCAAAGATTCGGTGGTGGGACTAGATGTTACGCTTATACGATCTGCAGACGAGGAATCATTTTGACCTTGACCCGAGCTAGTGGCCACTGTTTGTATGTAGCTGGAGGCCACCGATGCGGTATCACTTATGAAAGTTTGCACTGCTCCTGGTATGCTGGCTATGCTTTCCCGCAGTGAATTCATTTTACAGCATTCTTCTTTGTGAAATATTATTGGATTAGGACAAACTTTGTAAATAAATACAAAAAGAAAAAACACCCAGACAAAAACAAAGTATTAGAAGAATGGATGACACAATGGAAACGTAAACAACTTGTTAGCAGCAGCTGTTCATGCTGTTTTTCTGTCAACTGTGTTCTCATTATTGCTGCACAGGGGGTTAAGTATTTCGATATCGAATACTCGAGATTATCTACTTTACTGGGTACTCAATACTGCAAAGTAACTAAACCGAAAAATTACATAATTGATATGAACTAAAATTCCAACTATGTCGTAAAGGCGTAAGCGTAAATTTACTAACATACGCAATTTAACTAACAACGTAACTGATATTAATGACCCAATGACAGTTAATATCAGGCAGCCATTTAGTTGTGGTTAACAACTTATTCCTTTCTATTTTGAATATACAATGCTTTTATTATTACATATTACAATTGTTAAAGAAAATACCAATTGTTTAAAACTTATGTTTATCAGATAAATAAATACAATGTGCTATATTCATAGTAATTTATTGAATGTTTGAAGGATATTTTTACTACGAAAATTTAATTTGTAAACCTTCAATAATTATTTATGAATACGGCTAAATATGTTTTCATATGCAGGAACAGTTCACCATCAACCTAAATCAGTGATTGTGCATTGTACAAACAAGAGCGATTATATGTACCAGAAATAAAAATAAATTACTATATCAAAAGATATTTCCAACATGTCTGGAAAGACATTTTCGCCTAGACAATAATTTTGGATAACAATTTAGTCCATGAAGACGAATGTCTACACAAAGAGAGTCTTCTAAGAGACTTTTATATGGAATACACCTTCCTTTTAAATGTAATTAAACCGTCGTGGGGGATATTTCTCACACAGAAAAGGGTCATAAAGATATATGAAAAGTGTCATGAACGATATATTTCATATCGAAAGAGCAGTGGCAAACTCTGTTCACAGAAAAAAGCATCTTGTTCGCATAGAAAGTTGTCACGAAAAACGCTTTTCATGTAGAAAACTGTAATAGAGGACACTTTTCATACAGAGAAGCGGACCGCAACACATTTTTAATATAGCAAAGTGCAATAGAAGACACTTTTCATGTAGAAAAGGGCAATATAAGATGTCCATCATTTAGAAAATAGCAAAGGAAGACACGTTTCCACGAAAGACGTTTTTTTTTTTTATTATTTGTATTATTATTTTTAACAATTTTCTAGTAAACAACTACAATATAAATTTGCCTCAGCGCCTCTAGGGCATTATTGAGGCTAGCCAGCAACAATTTAACAGTTAACTTATATTTTACATAGAATAATCAACAATAATAATGTTTTTTTTTTATGGAATGCAATGTATTATAAAAATATTTTTGTGTTTTATAAAAAAAAAAGACAAAATTTTTTTCAGTTATATAAGAAGCATCTCAATATTATCAAACAAGTATTGTTTCAGTGTTTTTTTAAAGAGGGAAATCGACTGCAAATCTTTTATTATATGCGGTAATTTATTGTATTCAATGCTACCCAAGTGCTCAATTCTCTGCTTTGTTTTCTCCAACCGACATCTGACTGGATATATATCACTATTGTTTCGGGTGTTGAATGTATGACCAACTCTTCGAAAAGAAATCGTGTGATGTCCCATGTTATGAATAGCTTTAAAAACATAAACTAAAAGTTGATTTTTATGCAGTCCATGTATTGGTAAAACATTCTTAGCCATTCTTGTACAGCGGTAAAGTGGAGTATGTTATTGGTAAATTATAAATAATTTTCAGGGCTTTGTTTTGCATGACTTGGAGGGATTTTAATTCGGCGTTTTTCCTGTGTCCGTATATAATAGACAGGTAATTCAAATGACTTTGGATTAGTGCTTGAAATATGATATATTTAGTGTTCTTATTAAAAGTGTTTTTGAATTTATATAAAATACCAAGAGCTGGTGCTACTTTGGCTTTTATATAGCTTATATGTTGATTCCATGACAAATTGCTTTGCATTTTAATTCCCAAATACTGTATGGTTTCAACTTCTGCAATTTCCTGCCCATTTACAAAAATTGAACAATCGTTATGATTCCTGTGCGATTGCGGTTTAAATCGTATAAATTTGGTTTTGTTTGCGTTCAACATTAATTTATTTAAACGAGCAAATTCCGTTATCAATTCCGCATCACGTTCAACGTTTATTTTCAGAACTAAATTTTCCTTGTACGGATAAAACAAACAAAAGTCATCGGCATACATAAAGAGATTTCCATGAAGCTGCACATTATTAATGTCGTTGATATACAATTTAAATAACAGGGGGCCCAAAACGCTGCCTTGTGGAACACCGTGTACAACGGGAAGCATAGAACTTTTTTCTTTGTTTACAATCACATACTGCTTCCGATTCTCCAAATAGTTTTTAAATCATGCTAATTCTTTGCCTCTGATTCCGTAATATGACAACTTTTTTTCACTTAGAAAAATGTTGTGGAAGACATTTCTCACATGGAAAAGTGTAGCAAAAAATGCAACTTTTATATAGAAAAGTGTCACATAGGAAATAATAATGAGAGAAGCTTTTCATATAGAAAATATTAATGAAAGACACTATTCATATAGAAAATTGATATGGAAGCCCTTTAGGGCACTTTTCATAGAAAAGAAATGCTTCCATGAAATGTGTCATTGAATGCACTTTTTATGTAGAAATGCTTCCATGAAAAGTGTAATTGAAGTATATAGAAATAGGTATTAGAACACTTCTCCGTATGAAAAGACTTTTATTTATATGGAAAGCGTCTTCCTTCACTTTTCATGCGTCGTATAAAAAATAAATACTTTGGGTGGAGGATATATTTACAGCATATTATTGCTTATCTTCAGAAAATTACTCCACGTTTTTAATTATTTTGATGTTTGTTATCCTCACATGGCAGTTTCAGAAGAAAAGTCTGTTTACAAAAATCAGTCTGTTTAAAATTCTACCAGCAGGAAGCTTAATAGCAACTAATTAGTTCCCGGTAATTATAATACTTAATTTAGTTTACGGGAAATCAACTAGGGATTTCTTCAACCATGAATTTCTTCTACGAAGTATTACCATGAGCAAAGCATTGTTTGGATGTTTTGAATGGAAAACATGAATGCAACTATGCAATATTATTACAACTTAGTTATATGCATAAGCATTTAAAATGTCTATTGAATATTGAATTGATTTTGTTTACAAACTTTTAAATAGAAAATCAGTAAAGTATCGGCACTTAATAAGATGAAGATATGTATTTGAATATGCTGGTACTACGACCTTTGAGTATTGCAATAGTTTCTTCATAACACGATTGAATATCTGTCACCAAAAATTAGCTGAATCGCAATACTTGGGGCGGACGCAAAAATTGATAAAGGTGTCTTCATCTTGGTCATCAAACATCGTGAACCAAGATCAAAAATAGGCATAGAGCCCATACGATATGGAGACCCCAAAGAGTCCCATAATTTTTACCCAAATATTATGCCTTCTCAAGCCAAATATGCAATTTTCAGGCCTCTACGAATATAGTTAGGATCGTTTGTATATTTGTGGATCATTTTGGAGGTTTTCAGAATGAAAATAATGAATGAGTCGGCTTTTCTAATTTTCCAAACACACTTTCACAAATGTAGGAAAACACACATTTTTAAATGTTAAAGCACTTCTATTTTATGTTCTATTTATTTCAACAACTCATTCTATTAAAAAAATTACGAAAAATTTATTAAATACAAATTAATATTGGAAGGAGATAATGAAGATTTAAAAATGTTATTTTTAATCGAAAACCTGATATTTCGTCTTACTTCTGTAATCGTTGTTTCGTTGCAAAAACTTGCGTTTTTATGAGTAATTTGACTTATACATTGCCATAAAATTAAAAAAAAAATGAAATCGCTTACTACGCCCTATCTCATACTTCCCATACAAATGATTAACTTAACCGTTTTATTCTTAGACTCATATCTGCCTTTCAATTCAATTTAGGTAAAATTAAGGTTTCTGCAGTCTCTAATAAGATTAACTTTCAATAACTTATAAACATGTTTGGTGTTTTGTAAAAAATTCATAAATGTTATACAGAACTAGCCGACCCGGCAAACGTTGCTTTGCCTTCAAAATTTATTTTTATTGGAATGTTTCATTAGCAGGAGCAGAAATAATTGCTTTTTAATTTGTGGTTTATATAGGAGATACCACTCCCCATTGTCCAATCCCGCCCATATTTGCAGCAGCACTTAAGATATGTACACCAAACCGATGTACCAAATTTTGTTCAAATACCGTAAACAGGAGCAGAAATATTGGATATTTAATTTATGGTTTGTATGGGAGGTACCACGCCCCTTTGTCCAATTGGACCGAATTGTAAATCTAAACCATCCCGGGCACCACCCAGACGCATATACAAAAATTTATGCAAAGCGGTCCAGCCGTTCTGGAGTTTTAAGCATCGGAACAAACCTCGATTAATTTTTATATATATAGATAATAGAAAGAATGAAGTTTATAATCATTTACAGTAACTTTATATATACGTTCTATATTTTTTATTCAGAACCATATCTACCATTTAACTTTAGGCTCGCCTACTACTAGAAACGTTCGTTAGTACAGCAAAGTGATCGCTGTTTAGAGAAACATATGGGGCTGCATCGGAGTACGAATCCACGACCATATGAATGATATTTGCATATACTAACCATCACGCCACTCTCGGCTACTTATGCATATCATACATATTTTAAAATCATGCTGTTTTGAACAGATATATCAAACTTAAATAATTTGAAAAGGTGAACTCACATTTAATGACTTTTTCGTGGCAAAGAAATTTTTTGCCTTGACTTTATTCTTTTTTCGCCACTATTTAAATCGTAGAAAAAGCCTTTTTGTTGTTACACTAAATTTCTTAAGATACAAAATTGTGTGTTTACAAAGTAAAAGAGGAATAATTTAAATATTAATATTTTTCAATTTACGATTTAAATCATTGAATTTAAGAATCTTGCGCACAAAGAAATCGCCATAACGATGGGAAACTTTAGTGTCAGCAATATGAATCATATCGTCATCGATATAAAAGTCCAGCTGAAAGAATAGAAATTACAATTAGGAGATTCCAATGCAATGAGATCAATGTCTACACGCTTACCTCTGATCCAGATTTGAAAGTGCCCTCTAAACCACTTGATCCCTTGCTCCATACCAAATTACGCATTTTGTGCTTGAAACACAGTAAACGAATCAACAATTTTGATACATCATCTTCGCTAGCATTCGGGTCAATGAACGAAGCCAATTTAGCCAAGGGCAGGGTGGTGTACAACTTCAAGTATGAGCGGGTTGTGGGCAGATCAGCCTGCTGTCTTACTTCATCCATAAATACCATCAATTGGTGTTCCATGGGATCCTTGACGTAGTCTTCCATGGGAGCATCGGCAGCGGGTGGACAAGGGCTGACAAAACGTGGACAGGCAAATATGAAGAATGATTTGAATATATCCAAATCACCACATTGCATTTTGTACATGGCGTCGTGGTAGTTCTTCTCGCGCAACACCTGTTGAATGGATTCATCGATGCATTGTGGATGCAAAACCAAGCAAATGGCCAATAAATGGTACATTTGATCCGCCTGTTTGTTAATCTGGTCATTCTGGTAGGAACGTGTGCTATACAATTGCTTAGTACGTTGGATGTACAACAAAATTTCCGAGAAAGTACGTATGGCGTCAGCATAACGACGCATCATCATGTAGGCAAAACCAACGTAGTACGATGTAGAGATCTGACAAGCAGGTATGTGGGAATATTGGGATTTCTTATGGATTTCGATGGGCTCCAAAACCTTAATTGCCTGATAGTAATCGCCCAATAAAGAGTGGACACGCAACAAGCCCACCAAAGAGAAATATCCCAACATTTTGTAGAAGGACAGTTCACCGAATTCACCAGCAACAGCGCTGGGATCATTACCCTGAGAGATAGCTTCCAGTTGTTTCTTGATATTGGATATATCGACAAGCGAATGAAGAACATTAAGAATGCATAGAATGCTCCAAACATTGCTATGATTGCCGCACAATTGATGGAGTTCCTCTTGAGTTTTGTCAGTTAAGCGGGCTCTGGAACAAAATAAAATAGGGTTTAGCCGATTTTATTAGTCTTAGATGTAGTTGAAAAACCTTAATTCGTTTAAAAAAAAACATAAGGGAGCTAAAACGCACGGAGATTCCTAGAATGTGTACCTACAAAGGTACAATGTTTAGAAAAATTGTCTACAAAACTAACTTCAAGAAAATGGATAGTAATCGCCTCCCTTTCACGTCATAATCCATATTACGAAAGTGCAACAAATATACATGGAAATACTACAAGGATCCACTTACAGGTGAATGAAACTCCCCAAACTAGACAGAGTTATATTTTTTTTTTTTTTTTTTGACTTCTTGGTCTACATAACAGCAGCCAAAAGAAATGTTGACATTATATCTACACTATCACAAAATATGAGTTTCGTTTTCTGGCGATATAATGGACATAAAGACGTGTTCATCAGTAATGCGCTTACCTGTATTGAGCAAAGTTTTGGAATTGATAAACAAACTCATCAACCAACTCCCACAACCAAATGTCAGGTAATTCCAGTACAACTGGACTTTGGGACGATATAATTAAGTTGAAGAAGTCACAATAGTTAAAGAACGAATTGATGCGTTGCTCCAATTTAGGACCGCCGGGAATGCGAGCATGTATATGACGATAATACAATTCCTTGTACAAGATCAAGAAGACCTTGTTATTGTCCACCAAGGCGGCAACATCTTCTTCCTCGGGCCAGGCACTCTTATCGAAATGATGGTCACTTATTTGGGGAAAGGTATTCTCATACATATTCTGGATGTCAAACAAGACACCCTCCTTGATGGCTCGACAGAAATTAAGTAGGAAATATTTCACAGTTTCTGGCATGCGATAATAGTTGCGCTCGTACTCCAAGTCCAATTGCGGATCGCCAGTATGTGGGGCGTATTCGTCATAATACTCCTAAAATTGTGAAGGAAACGAATGCATAAATATGTTTGGAGGCGAGTCCTATAAATGTTAGGTTATGTTTTGTTGAGCATTTTTGCAATCAAACTGGGCTCGTGGATTAATACAGTTTCAGCAAATTATCCAGATACACAGTGTAACCACTTACCACATTGCCATAGTCTTCACCGCTGTACATTTTAAGATATTTATATTGATTACTTAGTCAAATTTATGAATTTTTCACAAGAAATTGACAGCAACACGCCAACAATGATTTCTGGTAGAAATCACAAAGAAGGGAACAAAGCAGAAGCAACGGTGACATATTAGCAAACGCAGGGATGCCAACGCCAACCAAATATTAATCACGTATTCTTTCACATTAGATTCGAAAGTCTGACGCACTTAAGAATTTGTGCAGTGAATCTTATGTATAAAATTTATTTGTAAAATCTCCAAATTAATGCCTTATGTCAGCCGCGTAATTACGCTATTTATAGGTACCTAATTTTTGGGGCAATAACAAAATCGACAGATTTGCGTTAATAAAAGAAAACTCAATTGTTCATTTTATTTCTACTTGTTTTATTTTAGCCTAAAAACTAGTATTTTTGTCACTGTTTTAATGTTTTTAGTTTAATTTTTCACTCACACATATAAACATGCATTAATAAGAAAATATATCCTACTAACATTTGAAAAATGGAATTATTTATTGCGAATGAAAATATAAACTATTTTTGCTTATAATACAATAACCCTCCCTAAAGTTGACATTCCAAGCGAAGTTTAGCACATTTTGGGGGATTTTGACTATTTCATACTGAGAATTCAGCATTGGAACCGATTTATAAACTTTCTTATTAAATATGTTATTTGTACTGCTTATATGTTTTAATAATGCAATAAAATCATAAAGATTGCCAATAAGTAATCGATTTCCACTAACTTCATTATCGACTTGTGACGTCCTTTGTTGTCAACAAAGTCAGCTGTTGTAATCTTGTAGTCTATCTACAATATACCAATAAGCTTTTTCCAAAAAATAAGTGAATAACTCATTTAAGTTGATTTCAACAAATCTACAATGGCAGACAGTGAAGCTGAACCAACTACAGCAGTGGCAGAGAAGGAAAACAATAAGAGTAGTTATTCAATATAATTTCTACTAAGTTTTGCAACATGTCATAATAATTTTACTACTTTCACTGTTAAGTTTGCATCTTGCTGAATGCTACCGGAAATGTACCCATTATCAAAAAACGTACCTGGACTGTGGATCCATACAAAACAGTTAGTTGGATACAGAAATTTATACATAAATACTTGAAACTAGACGCATCGGAGCAAATCGTAAGTGAAGAAAATTAATAATTTGCCCCAGCTGCCATGTTGTCTTAATCCCTTGCAGTTCTTATATGTAAACCAAACATTTGCTCCAGCGCCGGATCAAGTCATTAAAAATCTATATGATTGCCATGGAACCAATGGGAAGTTAGTATTATACTATTGTAAAAATCAAGCCTGGGGATAGTAAGCTAATTCAGCTTAGCCCACAGGTATGACGACGGGGGGCTGGCCTTTCGACAAATGAATGAAGTCAGATAAAGTCATGTATACATTATTATATACCTTTTTTTTTAATTTAGTTTATATAAATAAAGCATTTATTTAAATGTTTAAGTAATCCACGACTAAAAAACGAGCATTGAAATTTAGTTTTCGTATTCATCATCACGTTTTTTATTTTCAGAGAAATTGTGTTCTTTTTGTCGCACTTTAATTAAACTAATTGCAATTATAGTAGTGTTGATGTTGCAGACATCCAAAATATAATATGCAAGCGCTACATTGTTTGGTTCCCTTTAGTTATCGCCACGCAATTCTTCCAGTTGATCGGCAATTTCCTTGGAAACCCTATGATATTTAGCAGTAACTGGCCTGTAGTAGTAGGCTTTGTAATCATTGCGCTCAGCCATTTTGGAACGGATCTTCTCTTCCAAAAGCCTAAGTGGGATACAAAAACAAAGTTTGTTATTTTAAAATTGTATAGTAATTTTTAATGTAGTTAGGTTTACCTGATCTGGGCCTTTTCATCTTCCTCGTATAGGAAATGTAGATACTTTTCATATTCCTGTTGTGGGCTAGGGAACATGTAGCGGGAAATGAAACGCGAGATTGGGTGCTAAGAAATGTAATAAGACGTAGTTAATTAATTTAAAAGACTTGTGAAGTTTAAACTGCTTATATATCTGCTGAATGTTTCGAGCTCATTTCTTGAAGTTGTTTTACAATTATTTTGTATTAGAAGAGGATGTGAGATTTCTGTAAATTAGTTGTCCTAATACCTTGAGTACTCCTGCCTCGAATGATGTTAGGGAATCGCTTCACTCGCAAATTGATCCTACCAACTTAAATGCTGTTGGTGACACAATGAAAGTGCCTGTTGCATTAATTTATGAAATAGTTATTAGCTTCAGTGCTACTAACCTATAAAATATCGCTAGTTGTAATGAAACTTGTCCAGAGAGGTGTCTGAAATTATCTTTTCTATAAAACGTAAAATATATTTCTTTCAAATGGCCACACTCATCATTAGAAGTCCTTTACGAGTGCATATAAATTGGTATGATTCCTCCCGCATCTATCAAGTGACATTATAAACTGTTTTTATTTAACGAATAAATTGTAAATATATTAGAAAAATTCTGAAAAACAATGCTGTCAAAAATTTAACTTTGTCATTGTATGCGCATCTTTCCTAATGGACCAATTTGCCCAAATCATAGGGCACATGCTACTTACTCAGTGATTGTAAACATAACATTCTTATAAGCTCACTGAATTTGAGATTCTCATCAATATATCATTCTGGTATGCAATAGAATTGGTTTGTTCGTCCAATTTTGACCCTAAGCACTACACTATTCGTATGTACTATAGTGTGGAACTAATTTTATTGCTGTTTCTTCGAATCATCTGCAGCCTGTATTTAGTGGCAGAAATTGGAAAATTTTCTCCCAACCCTTTGATATCCCTTTTTGGCAACCCTCTTTTCGGGACGTTGTGTTGTTTTGTTACTGTGGCGTCGCAATGACCTCAGTATTAATAATTTGAAGTTTTTGCTGAATACTTTATATTGCCATTTGAGTCTTTCCTTTTTTGGTCAGAATTTTTTGTTCAAACTAGTATCTAATATCGTCTAACCTATTATAGATAGAATGTATTATATCTAATACAAGTTTATCGGAAGAAAATTCGTCCTGGAATAATATGAAAATTTGAGAACTACTCATCTTTCAAGTCAGATCTAACAAACTTTAAGGAAAGATCATACCCTAAAATGTTACTCATTTCTGACAAATCAATAGACTGCAGTGGCGGTTAAACACTCCAAAATGATAGGCAAACACTATCCCTAATTAGCTCTCGAAAACACCAACTTACTTTATGATATTCCCAGTGTTTAGGTTCATAACCTTCAGGTATCTCCTGCAACTGAGCGGGACCAATGAATATGTTGCAATACATAACGAGGGCAGAAACAGGCAATACACCCAACATTACATAGAAATGCAACATATTTTTGAATTTATTCCATTGGAAGCGGGAAGGCTGAATAATCAGGTGATGATGACCGCCGCCACTCATTTGACGCAATTGCATTTGAACAGCTGTAAATAAGTGAGAAAATAATAAATTTCATTACAATTTGTTTTGATTTTCTCGCTTAAGTTGCGTAATGTT
Organism: Philornis downsi; assembly: GCA_019455685.1. Taxonomy (NCBI): domain Eukaryota; kingdom Metazoa; phylum Arthropoda; class Insecta; order Diptera; family Muscidae; genus Philornis; species Philornis downsi. The sequence continues at coordinate 2,360,000 of JAHXMU010000301.1, read as the reverse complement.
GGGTCATTCGATCTGGTTGCTCATGGCGTAGACAGGGACATCGGCGATATTTCTTACCATTTTGCACTACCGGTGTTTGCAAAACAGTCCGATATTTGGCTAACAGAGCCGCTGGACGTGCAATGGAACTCCAACTGACCATACTTCCTTGTTAAACGCTGGAATATGGATCACGCTAAATTTACAGTCGAAATGTGAATACAAAATATTTCTATTTTGCTTAATGGCTGTCAATGTTAAAATATGGAGACGAAGAAAACAAAAATGACTTAAAAATGTCGATAGTGCGGTTACAAGTTAATGTCAGCTGATTTTTGAAGAGGACCTGAGTTTAAAGCCGATGCAGAATAGTCGGCGTCGGGTGTGCTTGGTGTAGTAGCCAAACAAAATATAGCAATTTCAAGATCAAAAAGTTTAGAATTGGAAAAGAGTGGCAAAGTTAGCCGCTACAAATGCCAGCATTACAAAAGAGTAGCAGAAACGTAAAAAATCATACAAATATGTGCTAAATAGAACCATCTGCTCGTAGCATTGACCAGTCGCTGTTAATTTTTAAGTTTGCTGACACTGTTTCTCTTCACACATTCACTCTCTCTGGTCAAGATACTCGCTACAAATAATGACAATGTATAGGCTAAGATTAATTATTTCGCTCTGGAACGAAAGTTGGGTTGATTAGAGAGCCAAGAGAGTAAGACGGTCCCGCTCTTTTCGTTACTCTTTTTGCGCGATGACTACATACTATTTTTGCAGATTATAGTAAGTTCATCAATAATGTATGAGTATCATTACACATGACGTCAAAAACGCTAAAATATTAAAGGTCCACACTGGGAAAGAGGAGAAGACAAAATTACGCTCTTGAGGGAACGTTGAAAGCAATCGAAATTCACTCTTTGGTTACTCTAATTAAATCGATGGCGGCCACGCTGATCAAAAAATGGTCAGTGACGACGTTACTGGCGGCTGTACCGTATCGGCCTCGAACTCTGATGGTGACATTCCATTGTTTACTTTATATTATTGTTGCGGTGTATAAAGTTTGATAGACTGTTTGTAACCGCGGTAAAATTACTATAGTGCCCTAAGTATAAAGAAGGAAACGAGAATCTTCCCATAGTTTCTTAATTTTTTACCGTTTTCGGAAATACGTCACAGGTAAGTAAAATCAGAGATGTTGATCATAATGTAGTCTTAGTCCTACATAATGCTCCTATTTCCATGTATGCCAAAATAATTGAAATTATACTGTACAACAAGGCGGACCTTGATGCAAGGAAACAATGGGTCCAATGTCCTTGGTTTTTGTTAATTTGGAAGGTATTGGTACCTTTTTCAATCTCTCCATGTGGGGCCATTATTATATTAACAACATTTCCTTAACATATTTGCTTAAAGACGTTGCTCAAATAATCACCATTCGCAGCGTCCCATATGGTTATCATAATTTAGTACAAAAATCATAAAATACTCCAAAAAATAATCGTCAGTCCATATTGGTTTGAAATGGGTTTATGGGGGTTTCGAAGGACTGAAAAACAGTTGTAGGTTATTCCGGTGGTTCCAGCCGCTCTAATTCATATTTTGTGTTTTTTGTAATACTTTTTTTATATAAGTAGAAATTCTTACGGTTATCAGAAGAACAGCTATCGTATTGTATGCAATCAAAAGTAAATTTTGCAAACTCTCGCAACAATATTTTTAATTTAAGAAACCACACTTTGATGTTAGACAGTGCTCATAACTCCTTAACTAAGACAACAGAAGATATTTGTAGTCGTCACTAAGGGCTCTATGAATGGTAGAGATTTTAACCAAATTGGAACAAGCAAAATTACCAATTACCACTCCGACGGCACGCATTTTGGATCATAGGATCCGATGCATCAGGCCACCAATTTCAGTGACGATATTCATCTTTATCTAGAGATAGTGTTGACGTTTTAACCATCCAAAATAAAACTACTTTTTGATACATTATAACCATGTTCGGTGGCGATTATAATTTGCCTTATTAGGATTGATCATAAATTCGAAGTGTGCGATTAATCCGTTAATCAAACTTCAAGATTAATAAGTACCAATTAATCTTAACCGAAAATTCTAATTATTCAGACCTGTGATCGATCACTCAATTAATTTTAATTTTGGGTAATCAAATTCGAATAATTTATTATGAATTATGATATTATGAAAGAAATATAGAAATATTAAAGGACAAAAAAGTATGTTGAAACTTTTCAACAAAACAAAAAATCTTCAATTATTATATTATATTATATTATATTATATATATTAATCCTGAGTTTTGAATAATAAAATTATGATTAATCGATTAACCGTACATATGATTAATTCAAATATATGATTAATCAGTTAATTTATTAATTTGGATTTTGATTAATCGGGTTGGCTGATTATTGGTGATTTTTATTAGAATTTACTAAAGTTTTCGTATTTACTTGGTTGGCTCGCAAGCGAATGCTACTTAAAAATTTGAACAATATTGGTCCATAATTAGACATAACTCGTGAACAAATGAATAAAATTTAGCAAAACTAACTAAAAATGGATCAGTTCTAACATAAAAAATATGAGTTATTTTTAAAATCTACCGATGAATTACTGAACATTTTCTGGTTTTTGAATAAAGAAAATCCGCTAATCGTAAACGATATTATAAATTTTCCAGCAATCTACAAACATCAATGGAAAAAAGTTACTAGTACTAGTTCATTAAATAATATGTTAATTAATTTATAAATGTTATTTACTAATATTTTTATTCATAAAGTAAGACTCCAAGGCAAAAATACTTATTACATAGAAAACTAGGATCCCACTACTCCCTTCTATAATCTAAGGAACTATGAACTACTTCCAAAATCCATTAGTTCCAAACTATGAAATAAACGAACTATACACTAACTTACGGCTTTTGAGTAGATGAATATTTCGGATGATATTTCGGAACAGAACTTCATCTAAATTTAGAACTTGTGCTATACTTGTTCTCAGCTAGCTGCAGTAGTTCACTTTATTTCTTTATTTATTTATTAGATTTATCTATTAGATTTAATGAGTTCAATAATATAAATTAAAAAAACCCATAGTAAAAAATAAATATAAAATTTACAATTTATGATTTTAAAGAAGTATAATTATTAGAGACAAAAAAAAAATAATAATTTAGAAGTTAATCGGAATATGATCTGGAAATATAAGATAATCGCTATGCAATAAAGACTGTTCACAATTTAATTGAAAACAAAGTTTTACAGGAAAGTCTGAAAGTGTGGCTGAATGTACCTTTTGTAAGAATCAGGACATAATTTAAAACATTTTAAATGGCTTGGTAGTAAATTGTATTACCAAAAGCACGGCTCATGAGTGTGGTTATTTTAGGAATAAGAAGCTGCTTATTACGAGTGGAATGTGAAAAATTAGACGAATTAAAAAGAAATTGAGTACAACACAGTCGAACAACTTTAAAAAATAACAACAAACGCCTAAAATCGATATAATTTTGAAAACTACAGCTCAAGAAATGCTAAACATACGGTTTTATATGAACACGACATCTCAGTGAATACAAGTAGCTCATAGTTTATTTATTAGTGCCACATACATATCTCTAAACAATATAGAACACTAGGCGTGATGTAAGCATGAACCAATTTCTCCTTAACCGATCTAGCCAACACTAAATCAGTGTTATAAAAACTTCGAAGTGAATAATTTAAACGCCGGACTACATTATCCACATGAAAGTTAAAGCTTAGTTTATTATCTAAAACTACTCCCATGCCATATCAAAATTCAAATCAATAGCTGGTGGCCTGAACTGATAGTTTTATATTACTAAAATGTATATATGTAAGTAAGAAGCAATCTTTTAGAATATAACTATTTTTAATACTTCAATTACAAAGTACTTCGTATTAATCTACTTAAATATGGTTCAGAAATAGTTCTATATGGATAAATGGATAAATTGTCACGCGTGTTTACTTTGGAAGTGTGATGTAAAAAGCTGTAGTAAATAATGCAGATTGTAGCAGAGCCGTCCAGCTTTCTACAAAATTCCACCAAGAGGATTTCGTAATGCAGAATATGCCAGCAAGTAGTCAATGATTAATTATATGTGGCGCTTTTGCTTTCTTTTTTAATTTAGTGGCATCCAAATTGATAAGCAGTCCTTTTGCCTGCGTGGAGGGAGATTATCAAAATGCTGTTAGAAAATATAACCACCTAAACATTTCTAAAGTAATTTTTCGAAATTGTTTACATAAGTTTTGATTCTCATCGTCGAGCATGTGTGTAATAAAGATAATCGATAATCGATCGATTTTAGTTCACACTTCGGCGGTACCACACACTGGTCAGTTGCAAGGTGACCATGATTCTTATTGTAGACAACTGAGATAAAATCGATATACCGTTAGATTTATCCGTAGGGTTTTCTCGCAAGTCAAATAAATCCATCAAGTTATACGTGTGCCCTAAATCGCCTTCCAAAACTGCCGAAAAAGATAACAAAAATAGCACTTTGACTAGAATCATGTTTAAGATAGAGGCGTCCTCAGGCAAAGCGTTAATTATAATTTTTTTAGTCCTCTCAGTTAAGCAACAGAGGTGAGAGTAGAGATCCTAAAGCAATAAGACAGCAAAAATAAACTATTCAAAAAGAAATATAAAATAGAAGAGAACAATTACATTATTTATTGGTAAACAATGTTTTTGCACGTTGCATGTATGCCATTAAAACTATCATCGGAGTTTGGTAACTTTTTAAAAATGGAAACATTACATCTTCTTTGTTAATCTATGCTCAACATATTATTCATTTCTAAAGTATATATTTCGTTTGGAATTATTGAAAAGAAATAGTTTGGAAATTGTTATGGTGATGTCCCAGCCAAAAAATAACTGTTAGTAATAAGATTAATATTAGCTATGTTGCAATCAATATAATCTGAGTATAAAAAACAAGACATAGTTTATAACCTTTCAACTTAATAATCTAGTTACTTTTGATACCCAACGTGAGATTTTTAATAGCGCATACGTGCATATTTCATTACCTGTGATACTCATGTAGTGTGTTTTAAAGTCGTTGCAAAACTCGCTTTACTTATCTAATTAAACTTGACATATAAGCGAACAGCCGTTTCCTTAATTGATAATATACCTTTCTACGGGTTCAATTAGGGTTTAATTCTTGCTTTAAGTTATAAAATATTGCGATCTTTTCAAGGGAAAATGTCTTTCCGTTTACGTCATTTGAACCCTAGTAAGACATTATTCTTGTTATGTGATATACAGGAGAAATTTCGTCCCGGCATGCCATTGTTCTCCGGCCTTGTGCAAAATGCTACCAAATTGGTAAGAAGTGACCTTGGGTTATATCACCGTACAACAAAGTGCCAATATTTCATCTATTTCAGACAAAAGCCGGCAAAGAGTTAGGAATACCTTTAATCTGCACTGAACATTATCCCGAAAAATTGGGCAGAATCGTTCCGGACATTGATGTTAGTCATGCCAAGGCTGTCATTGGTAAGACTCGATTCAGTATGTTAGTACCAGAGCTTGAGAAGAAAATGAAGGAAATATTTGGTGACAAACCTGAAGATGTGGTTCTTTACGGTTTAGAGGTATATATGATCTCAAGCGATTCTTAACAATTATATAAAAGTATCCTTTTACTCCATGTAGTCTCACATTTGCGTTGAACAAACAGCCATCGACTTGTTGGAAAAGAATATTAATATTTTCTTAGTAGCCGATTGTCTGTCGTCGCGCCTCACCCAAGACCGCGACTTGGCTATAGAGCGTCTACGTAATGCAGGTTGCATTGTTACCACCAGTGAAAGCGTCATTTTTGATTTGATGCGTGATAAGAATCATCCTAAATTTGAGACCGTTCGAAAATTTGTCAATCCCACATCAGCTGATATGCAACTGGCCAAAGGACCAAATGGACAGATTTCTAAGTTGTAAAGAATTACTGGATAGGTATAAAAACTTCATATAAGGAAGTAAAGTATGTGCATTTTCTCTTTTTCTCTCTATTTTAATAATATAATAATAAAATATTAAAAAATACGTATTGAAATATTATAGACAACTTTAAATATATTATATTTGATGTGATATGATGTTTTATAATTGATATTTTTGACTTTTTTGCGTCATGATGCAAAAAGAAATTAAAAAGTAAAGAGTTGTTTGATTTAAATAGGGGACTATTCAAGACTGTATTGATAGCCTCTTACCAATTAAATTGTCTTTAGATTCAATAGTTCTTGCGCAATTTCGGTCGACATTTTTTGTGGAATGAAATGGTGCTTTGTATGTCAGATTTAAAGCGTCCAAATGTCCTTACCCTCTGAATAGCAGAGAGAGAGAGAGGATTTGCAGCGCAATTTGTTAGAGGGATAGCAACTCTGTCCAAGACAACTGTCTTTCCATGGAGATGGTTTCCGTTTAATGATTCCAAGATCGTTATGCTCAACCGTTTGTAGATATCGCATTGAATGTGACTAAGGAATGTATTCCAAATTTAGGGCGCTTAATTGAGAATTAACCAATCAATCGTTTTATATGTCAAGGAATGCCAGTTCTTTTCTATGCCGACAGCTGTGGTTTAGCAGAAGCGACACTTTTGACTTGGTCATTTGAAAAAAAAAAAATAAAAAAAAATCTGTAATGACCACAAATTGTTGCACTAACATGCTTTTCATCCATATCCGGGCAGAATATTGTGTAATCATCGGCACACAATGCTAGCTATATACCTAGTGATACGCCCATCTTCAACTTACAATATCGGGACATTTGATCTTTGAACTCGCGAAATGCTTATCTGCCTTTGAAACAATTGCGCATCATATGGAAGTGATGAGTGTAAGATATTCTGGACTAAAACCGTGCAGTCGACTTTTTTAAATATCTTATGCAAGCACAGATTCCCAACAATAATACGTTCACGCGTTTATCTCTGATTCATGGCATTAGGTTATCGTGTCCAGCATTGACGTATTGCTATGTGAAGCCGTGTTTGTGATCCTTAAAATCTGACAAACACAATTTCTAATAATTTAGTTTTGGTATATAGTTGGAATATTGACCGACGTAAATTTCCCTCATTAGCTAGCTGGCTTATCAAAACTTATCATAGGAAATATTTGGTATAAGTTTACAGTATTCCACTCCTATCTTTTTCTACAATTTTCCAATATAGCCATTGAGATACCATCTGCGACAAAAGCTTTTTATCGTGTTACTTCCGCAAATGTGAAGGAACTGGACACCTGGTTCCGCTGGAGGCGTCTGATTCTCGGCGCGATCACTGATTCAACTGGATTTTGGATGGTAGGATGCTGTAACGCTGCTGCAAGCCATTAAGCGCTATAGGTACAAAGTTCCCTTTTCGATTCACCCTAGTAGCCATCTTACTATATATAAGCGAGCCAATGGCACTGCGTTTAACGTGTTCTATGATCACGACGATATTTCGACTGACCAGTTTGTCGTGATTCTGTTTGGGAACCTCTTATATTTTGCAGGATCTCTGAATAAGCTATCTGGTTGGTAATAAAATTTTCACGTTGATCATTGTCTGATGGTAAATACCAGTTCTCTTGGTGAGCATTAAAATTTTCAGATTGTAATTCATTTAAATCCTCAAGAAAAAAACGGAATTCAGTTATGGTCATTTACGCCATTGTTGTTAAAGGGCGTTTACTTTTTCAGTAAGAATATTTTATTGTCAGAGTTCCAGGAATCTGAAAAATGTGTTAATAAATGCATACAGATAATTATTAATGCTAATGCTGCTACCGATTTCTCTCTTCGAATAGAAACTCTCAAGTTCTCATAGAACGTTATTCTAGCAGCGTTTTTGAAAGATCTTTTATGGTTCGTGTTGCAAGATTATGGAACAAATTGCCGGCTGGTTTAAAAAATTTCGCAGTCTCCCCCAACCAATTCAAGCAGAATCTGATGTGTTACTACTCTAATGTTTCATAATAATTGTCAGTACTAATATACAAAAATGTTCACTGATAATCGCCACTACCCTATTTATTTTTTCTGTTTCTGTACGATCAAATATTTTTTAAAAAATTTAATTATATATATATATATATATATATATATATATATTTATTTTTTTTTTTTTTTTTTTTTTTGTTTATGTCTATGTAACTCATAAATTGTTATGCTATCAATATGTAGTCCATTAATAAATATATATGAATGAGAAAAAATGTGAGCGTATGAAATCACAACAGGTTGCATTTCTTCAGTGGCGATATATTTATTCCATTAATAATTCGCTGATATTAATTAGCAGTAATTTATACAAACAAATACAAATTATAAATTACAAATTTGTATACAAACATAGAATAGTAGTTTTTTTTTTTTGTGTATGAATGTGCAGTAATAAAGTTTTAATTTTTTTTTCTCCTATTATACGTTTCCAATAATCCTCCTATTATACGTCTAATAATTCTCCCTTGAATGAATAAGATATGAGGGAGACTCTCATGTTCATAGAGCTTACAGGACAAGGCGCTTAATCAACTTGACTCACAGCTTAACGACGATTTTTAACGTCAGTTCGAGAAGTTTACTAGACTTGTTGTATCGGAGTTCGAATATTATGTATGATCATATGTATGATTGCCGAATGCTCTGCATATCATGCTATGACCGACTACCACATTGTAACATTTTTAATTATCAGATATTTTTATTTTCATTTCATTTATTGAAAAGTCTTGTAATTTAAAGCCTTTTGGCCAATATTAAACAAATTACAAAATGCATAAAATAAATACTACTAGAATTTGAAAAACAAAATATAACTTAGAATATAAAATTAAATTAACTAGTAACTAATTACCTATAACGCTCAAATTGAAATAACCAACCACACCACAAATAAAAATAATGAAAAAAAATTTAATATTGAATGATGTATATATATGTATGTAAGTCAGGCCAAATTGCAATTTTTTTTTTTTTTTTTTTTTTTTTTTTTTTTTTTTGATAAATCACAATAAAATTCATAAATTGAAATAAATACTACCCCAAAGTAAATGTAAAAATGTATATAAAATAAAAATTGATCACATAATACACACACACATCATACATTTAATATCAACCAATAAATACACCAATAATTAATAAATATCACTCGTAAATGCAAGCATTCAGATGTCAAAGAAGATGTAAGATGTAAAGAATATTCACCTACGTCAACTGCATATGATAGATAAGTCTATTACGAAATGTTGTGTATGATACATTTAAATTTCTAAGCTCATTTGGCAATGTATTATAGCTACGAGCTACTCTTACATTAAAAGATCGTGCTGTAAGATGGCAAAGTTTGGGGATAAACAATTGCCTTTTACGAACGGAATGACAAAATTTAAATGATTCGTATAGGAAACGCGGACTTTGGTTAGAATATATTTTGTAAAAACATAACAGCAATCGTACATCGACAAATGCAGGAAATAAACATCCCAGAAATTTAATCACAAAAGGTGTTATATGTACACGTCTCTTTAGAGAAAAGATGTAGCGAACAGCTCTGTTCAGAGTATATCTCTAAGCAGTACATAATACTTGGCATAACTAGGGCATGAACCAGTTGCTTTTTTACACACAGCGGAAGCGACAAATTAGTTGTGTATAACTGCTTCAATGCATAGTTAACACTTAAAACAACATGATTAATGTGCTTCTCAAAACGCAGCTTATCATCTAATAAGACTCCCAAACATTTCATGTCATTCACAAACCGTAAATTAGAACCATTATAAACTACTCGCAATTTTATGCATATCGATATATTGTGATCATAATTCGTTGTACCTTTATTAGGATGGGCTAAACAGAATATAACCGAATAAATAGTATTTATTCGTTAATAAATTGAAAGCGTCAAGGACGCTTTTAAAATAGTGAACACTGTTCTAACCAATTCTATTCTCCTATTATATGAGTACATGAACTATAGTATCTAGTAGCATATGAAAATTTTAGCTGTAATAATAAATAATATCCTTTGTAATCTAGAAAGAAAAATATATATTTGGTCTACATTCATCATAGAGCGGAACATACTCTGAAGAAAAGAATCGGCTCACAGATGCTCCTTGTGAGCTCCACGATATTAACCAAAATGTAAATTTTTGATATCGAAGCTTTACAGAAAGTTACGTTGCTTTGTAAGAAATGCCTTGAAAAAGCTTTTGTTTTTTAGCGATATTTTTCAACATGAAAGGTGGATTTTCCATATAAAAGTAGCATTCCATGATAATTATCTACATGAAAATTGTCTGCTAAGATACTTTTGCATAAAAAAATTTTGTTTCAAGACTTTTTTTGATAAAACACTTTTCTTGCGAAACACTTTTCTATACAAAAAGAATTTTTTGATAAGAAAGTCTTATTCCAAGACACTTCCATAAGAAGGGCTTCTCTTAAGACACTTTTCTATAAAAAAAGACACTTCTTTAAGAAGAGATACTTTTCTATAGATACTTTTCTTTGTTATTTTTCTATAAGAAAAGATACTTTTATATAAGAAAAGATGATTTTCTATAAGAAGAGACACTTAATTTAATTTAATTTATTTTTATTCGCGATTGTAATTTTAAGCATTAAGGCCAATTTGATTACAAATTACTTTTCTGTAAGAAAAATACTTTTTTTTATAAGAAAATACAATTTTCTGTAAAAAAAAAATAAAATTTTCCATTAAAATTTTTTATAAGAAGGCTTTTTTATATGAATAGTGTCTTATGTGATTAATTTTTATATGCAAATTGTCTCTTCCCTGATAATGCTCTATAGGAAGTGTCTTCTTTTTATAATAAAGGTATCTTTCATACTTTTCTGTATGGAAAGTGATTTCTATGATACTTTTCTATGCGAAGTTCTTTCAATTATCTTTTATGCGTGAAAGTCTACGAAAGGCATTTTGTTAAGGATAAGTTCATGTAGAAGAGAGTCTTCCAAAAAATTTTCCATATAGAAAAGTTTTTCGGAAGGACACATTTATGCAACAAAAGCTTTGCTTTATAGAGAGTTTTCTCCTCGACACTTTTCAGTAAAAGAAATATTTTAAGAAACCATATGAAATTTGTCTCCCAACCTATTGCAACATATAAAATGTCTTTCATAAATGTTTCCATTAGAAGGATGCTTCTAAAACTGAATATACGCAGGCGACCATTCGAAACAATTTGGCAAAAAGAAAATTATAATATCTTCTATAGAAAAGTGTATAATTGGTTACATTATTTTCAGTTATACGAAATCGTCTTTATACCAAATATGGAGCTTGACTGCCTTTGGATAAGCAACAATGTCCACGAGGAAGAAATAATATTGCATTTATTTCAATAAACAGCTAATTATGAAAACTACTTTTTTTGTTGCATAACATAAACAGCATTTTAATTAGAGGCCGCTGTAACAAACAAAACTGACAGAATTCGATTTTTTCCATCTCCGAAAGCAGGAAATTTCATATATCTATATTTGTCCGTTCGTAATTAAACTATTCGAATGATTTGACTGACCCCCTGAACTATGATCTTTTCAACAGACCGTCGTATCCTCAAGTGCTATTTAAATGCAACCATGTGAATAATTTGACGTTTCTCTTTCTGCTGTCCCAGCTGTATAATCAAAATAAAATACACAACACGTGTGAAGTGAGGAAGCGAAACACTGCCGAATTTTACAAGTTTACAAATTTTCGAGTTTTAATTAAAAAAAAAAACAATAAAAATATGAATAAACAGTTGTTCGATGACAGTGACGACAATTCTGAAAAAGGGTTTGAATTGAAAACCAACGAAGGTTATGCAAAAAGCTACAATTATCTCAGAAAAAAGGAGTTGTTGCAGAAATGTGAGTTGATTTGGATATTTGAAGTCTGAAGTTAAAAATTTTTGTTAAAAACATTCATTATTTTAGTTAAAGATAAAGGTTTGGAGGCCTCTGATTCGGAGTCATCGGATGATTCCGATTCATCGGAAGAAGATGAAGTCCTTGATCCGACTTTTGATCAAGAGTTCTTGAAGACGTTAGCCTCACTGAAAAGTAAAGATCCCTCAATTTATGACAAGAATACACAATTCTTTGAAAAAGTCAATAAAGAGATTGACGAAGAAGATTCAGATGGTGACAGGAGTGGTGAAGAACAGGGCAAACCAAGGAAAAAGAAACCAAAACCTGTTACCTTGAAGGACTATGAGAGGCATATTATTTTGGAGAAAGGAGGGAAGTTTGTTGATGGTAAGAATTGATGTGCCCCCCCCCATATGCGTATTATGAGAATGATATTCAATGCATTTGTTTATAGATTATGACGAGGATGACGTGCCTGCAAAAAATCCCTTTCGGCCCGCATCTCCCTCATTAGCTGAAGAAGAAAGACGCTTAAGAGAGGAATTTAAAAGTGTAATGAAAGATGATGATTCTGCCGATGAAGAATTTGGCGGTATTTTCAAGAAGCGTGAGAAATCTAAAGCCGAGGAGGAGAAAGAGGAAGAAGATTACCTTCAGTGGTTAGCAGGCAAAAAAGATGCCATTGCTGAAGAGGACCAAGAGAAATTGAAGCCTTTGAAAAACTATTGGAGTAATGACAAATTACCCTCGAGTGAAAAATTTCTCAGGGATTATATTTTAAACAAAGGCTATACAGAGGCCAACAATTACTCAGAAATACCCACCTATGAAGAAATTGTGGGAGATAACGCTCCCCTCTCAGAGGATGAAGAAGAGCTTGAAAAACAAGCGGAGTTCGAACACAAGTTCAATTTTCGTTTTGAAGAGCCGGATCAGGACTTTATTAAAAGATACCCACGTACCGTGGAATCTTCAGTGCGAAGGAATGATGACAAGCGCAAACAGAAAAGACAGGAAATAAAAGACCGCAAACGAAAAGAAAAAGAACAAAAGATGAAAGAACTAGAAATGGTCAAGGAAATGAAGCGAAAGGAGATCGAGGAAAAAATACAGAAATTGAAAAGGGTCACAGGTAACGATGAATTGGGCTTCAAGGACGATGACCTGGATGAAGACTTTGATCCGGAGGCACATGATCGTCGTATGCGGGAGATATTCAACGACGATTACTATCAAGTTGACGAGGGAGAAGAAAAACCTGAATGTCCTTCAGACATTGAAGATCTGAAAGTGGAAGATTGGGACAATTATGATCCTCAAAAAGAATGGAATGGAGAGGATGAATATTACGATCCACACTGCGAAGACGACGATTTCAACATGGATTGTGATTATGATCCTGTTAAAGCCAAAGAAGAGCTGCAGAAAGAGCTTATAGAAAACACCAGAAAGAGGAAAGGTCGAAAAGGGAGACGTAATCGGTTCATGGAACTTATTAAAGCGGAAAAACCAGTGTTTGATCCCGAAGATGAGAAAACTTACGGGGATTATATTGATGAATATTATAAACTAGATTGTGAAGATATTATTGGTGATACGCCATGCCGTTTCAAATACGTGGAGACGACTCCAAATGATTTCGGGTTAACAATAGAAGAGGTAACTTGTAATTTCACTTGAAATCTCCAATACTTCATTTATTTCTTTTAGATACTTCTTGCCAAAAATAAAGAACTTAATCAATGGGCGAGCCTTAAGAAAGCTATACAAATACGTCCTGAACAGGTTGAAAAAAAAGAACAGAGATTGTATAAGCTCAAAGCAAAGAATGAAGACCTAAAACGTAAAATCTTTAAAAGTTTATACGGGGAGGGGTAAGAGAATCAAAAGAAATTAACCATACTTAATTTAATCGAAACCTTGAAATATAACTATATAGATCAGATAATGAAGTTGATGATGACGAAGCGAAAACCCAAGAGGAATCAAAGCCAGATACAAATAATGATAAACCAGGTAGCACACAAAACGAACAGGATGAATCTAAAAATGCCAAGAAAAGAAGAAAACGTAAAGCGCAGAGTAAACAGCTGGTGAAAGCTGGAGAGGCAGAAAATCCACCTGATGGAGAATCGGAGTCTAAAAAGATTAAACTTGATGATCATTTGAACAAGACATCTGAATCTGTAGTGGCACAACAAACGTCTGTTAATGGTTCTGTAGAAAATAAAAAGAAAAAGAAGAAAAATAGAAAAAAGAAACAAAATCAAAACAGCTCAGACGCTGGTGCTAATAGTGACAATAACACAGCGACAACTAACAGAATAAAAGAAAATAGGAATGATTCAGAAATTCACGAATCAAAATCTAAAAACAACATCACAACGAAAATTATTGACACTGATAACAACAGGCCTAACAATCAATCAACGTCAAGTAACAAATCGGACATAAAATCAACCCCATCTGGCAAAAAGAACACTAACACCAATGTACCAAATCTAGCTCACAAGAAAATAAATGCCAAACATAAAGCTAATTGTTCTAACAGTAGCGCAGCCAATGCCACATTCACGAATAAGTTCAAAAATGCATCACCTACTTATGCAGGTTCTCTGCCTCCATTGCGACCAAATCAAACTAAATCTAAGAGATTTAATGGCAAAGTTAACATAAAATTCGGAAAAAATAAGAAAACTTTTATTGCTAAACCAAAAGGAGGCGCTAGCAGTACTACCAATATTACCGATGAACGTCTGAAAGCGTATGGAATTAATCCCAAAAAATTTCATAAGAAACAAATATATGGTGCACGTGCCGATAATCAATAGAAGATTCTAAATTAGTTTAATGTTAGTTACTGTTTACACATTTTGTGTATCGAATAGAAGTGTAAATATTTTTATATATTAATTTAAAATATATTAAAAGGAACATTAAAGCGTGTATTTTCAAAGGGAGAGTACTAGTTTTATAAGCTCGAGTTTTAGCCAGTCTCAAATTGTTAACAGATTACTAATACCAGTTTTAAGTTATACGGATGAAAGGTCGGTCAAAGTTTACTAGGCTAATTAATTCCAAAGAAATAACCTTACGATTGCAAAAACCGAAAGCCAAAACATTTGCAACCGAGGAGACATGTACGGTTTGCATTTTTGTTTTAATTACTTATCTATGAAAACTTTTTGTTGTTTTCTTAACTTTTTGTTAATCAAGAACAAAAACAAAAAAAAATAATACCAAATAAAACAATTCCATTACTTTACAACAATAAGAAAACAAAATTGCTACTGATAGTGGACATTGTATGTTCAAAACATTTGCAACTCTCCTTTCTCTTATCTTTGACTACATAATTAACACTAACAAATGCTAGGACATAAGGGTAATCTCATTCCTTCTAATCATTTATGATTTACGTATTGGCACTTTATCAAAAACTGCATTGTTTTGTTAAAGCGGTTCTAATTTGGAGTTAAAAAGGTTTACTTCGCTTTACAAATTTTTGAGGAAAATGGATGGAAACAAACACTGTTCGGGATTAAAAGCAAGAGTTTTAAGTGCTTTTGAAAATGGACTTTCTCAAAAAGAAAATATGGTATTCATAAATCAGCGGCTTGTCGCATAGTTAACAATGGAAACATCCAAACAGTTCATAAAAATGAGACCCCTGGTAACAATTGCGTGTGAAGATCAGAAAATCAAGATTTCTTTTACGAAAGTTCCAAAAGCTGTACCCAGAGAAGCTAAAACAGAAATTCTAGTAGATGCGAGTCTTTTCACTATAAAAAGAAGAGCCCGAGATTACGGTGGTGCTAAGGTGCACCAAAAAAAAAAACGTTTGTGTCAGAGAAAAATTGTAGAGCTCGCCTCAACTTTGCTCAAACACATTTTAATTATTTTAATTAGCAATGGAAAAATGTGTTATGGTCTGACGAGTCAAAATTTAAACTCCGAGGATTATCATTGGCTAGAGTCAATGTTCAACGACCTCGGGGAGAAAAGTTTAATCGTAGGTACACAACCGCTACAATAATGCACGTAGGAGGAAGATATAGCACGGTATGGCGATGTTTCTCGGGATATGAAATTGGCCCCATTCACCGCATTACTGATACAATGACAGCCGCAACCTACAGAGATCTTCTGAGCTTAGTTATGTTTTTTTTTAGTTAAAATTTCACTTAAGTTGCATATGTTTTGACCACTACTGTACATTTTCAAAAAAGAACAAATGCTATATAACTGTCATAATGTCCGATAAACTGCGAATGTGTTCCATGAACTCGCAATAAAATATAATATATATATGTAATATAATTGGCCAGAAGGCTTTACATTTCAAGAAAAATAGATAAATGAAAACGACTATAAATTTTTAAACCAAAAAATTCAAATAAGAAATCGGATTGAAGATCGAATTAAAATTCGACAGGTTTTTTGTGTATTCGTGTATTCTGAGCACCATGAGCCAACGCAGCGTAAATACATCTGTTGTCAATAATCTTTTCAAGCTTTGAACTATCACAGTTTCGAAACCTGCACAACCAGACTAAGAAAAAATGTGCTTGCGTTACTAAGTTTTCTGTTGTGATTGTCGACTGCAGTATTTTATTTTAAAAATTAAAATCTTTCTTGTTTGCCTTCTTTTTTATTTGTTGTTTTTTTGCGATAAACCCTTTTTTCCTTAAAAGAGAAATGAAATGAATGAAAACATACAATGATGTCATGGTCATTTGCAAAACAAAATAAAAATTTGTTGAGATAAATTCTAAAAATCAACATTTTAAGACAGACTTAATTAAAAATGCAACATTTTCTTCAAAAATATATTTCGTTTGTTCTTGAAAGAAAAGCTATAATATTGTTAAGTTATATGTCGCTTGATCGTATTTTTTAGTACACTTACCGGAAAATTATGAGCTGATATGCTTTTACGATTCTAGCACCATTTTTCGCTAAATCACAAAAGCTATCTGGGGAACATATTTTATGAAAGTTGTAAATTAACGTCATTTGTATTCGAAAATAAATTATTTCTATCTGACTCTGATTGCAACATTTTTTAATATCATTTGACTGTGTTTTTGTATTTATAGTCGATCTTTAATGTAATATGATTTTAGTTCTTAATCCGGTTCAAGATCGATTTTCTTCTATTAGCAATTATTTATTATTGCTAATAGAGTATAAATCAAAAGCTTGCGAAATTGATTATATTGACACAGCAGGCTGGACGGATAGCTATTTGGGTATACTATCTGCAGCGCCCTTAGCTGTGCTTTCTCGAACATCATCGCCACCTTAAGGGTTTATAACAAAACAATTGAGAAGTCTGCCCACCGGTACAAAAATGTTCTCAACGAAGAGCACAAGTCAAATATAACTCAATTTCGCAAGTTTTTGAATTATATTCTATTAACAATTATTTATTATTGCAAAAAACGATTTTGAAGCGAATTAAGAACTAAAATCATATAATTTGACTGTCTTAAATTGTTGAAAATTTCATTTAGATTCTCAGTTATCATTCTGAGAAATTTAAAAATTGCATTTACAAAAATCATTACGTGACTAATTTTTTGCTTAGAGCATAAAGAGAAGTTTTGAAAATTAAAAAGGAAAAGAACTTATTAAACTAGACTTAAATATCTAACCAATGTTATACATACTTTATATCAGAATATTTGACACAAAGCGGACAATAATATATAGATACGGAAATGCAGATAGTCAAATATTTTTATGGATTAAATACATTTTAAATCAGCCAGGAAGGCCAATTTGTTTCGCTTGAAATTTTATTCGAGATAGAAATAAATATTGCTGTGTATGTTCTCATTATTGTCCCATTATAGTCTCTTTAATATAGACAGCTCCGGACATTGTTTCTCTCTCTCCACTTTTCGTAAGTGGACTCTTTAAAATATAAATTAGATGAAACCACCATTCAAACATTTAATTTAAAGTACCTGATAACAAATGGTTTATGAAATTTTACCTCAGTTTCGCAATAGAATAATAAAAATATTCTATTCTCCAAATCTCAAAATCCAGTAGGTAATTAGATTAGAGTAGTATTTATTTTATGCATTTTGTAATTAGCTTCATATTGGCCAAAAGGCTTTAAATTACAAGACTGTTCAATAAATGAAAAATGAAATGAAATACTCGTACAACATTTGTTAGTCATTACAAATATTTGCTTTATTACTGTTTCTTAGAATAACATTTAAAAACATTTATATTACAAAGTTTAAAACTTTCATTCTTCTCTTTTATTTTTTAAATTTTCTCTTGTTATGTGTGCGCCATTAGTTCCTACATAACTTTATTTTTGCAGTGGTTTTTCATAGAATTCATTGAGAATGTATACAAATTTTTTTTTCGTCGATATTTAATTTTTTTTTCTTTCAATTATTTTTTTGGGGTTTGGGTGGAATATTCATCTTACACCGTAATTGGAATTGTGACCTTTATAAATAATAAAAACTTATTTTAAAGATTTAAGGAATAAAAAAAAAGATTAAAAAAACAACAATACACAATTTTTCGTTTTTTCAAAAACTTTTTCTTTGGTAGTAGTACAAATGTGTTAATACAATATTAAAAAAAAAGACACATAATATACAGACGATTAGCAATATATACGGATATTGTTAAATTAAATGTAATTATTGTAAGAATTGTAAAGACAATTACGAAAATAGAGGGGATAAGCATAATATATGTGTGTACCTGGTAAATAATTTACAATAATATAAAACTTATCACTAAAACTGGATTCTTCTTATCAACGTAAAACACCCTATTACTTAGCTAAAATATTTTATAATATACATTCAACATAAAGTTGTTCCGGGGGCATGAGTGCTGTCTTCGCTCTCTGTTGATTTACCTATGACAAAGTGATTTATTAAGTGTAGTTCATATATATTAAACAGTCAATATTGCCGTGAAAATTCTTTATATTTTGTTTGGTGGATTCTCTCTCAACCAATTGATGTTGGACGTTGATTTATATCGACTAAATAGATGTCTTTGTTATTTTGCAAAACAAAATCAACAAACGCATTAATGGGAGCGATTTCTTCCAGTGATGTGGTATTTTTATCAGACCACAAGAAGTTGGGACCAAAGACTATAGCCAAATTAGACGAGGTCATCTTATTGAGATCCTCACATTCCATAACCTGCATTTAAAAACAGAAAAATAAATAAAATGAAAAAGAAAGATGATAATTATAAATAAATATAATATTAAAAGAAAAATATAATATAATTTCTTCTCACAATTTTTAAAATTTGACTTAAACAATACTCAGATACATAATAACATTTGTTGCTGCCAATTCAAAACTGATAATTTAGGAATCGTATTCGGGGGATCACGAAAACGGTATCTTTGGATAGAGTTTTGACCCAAAGAAATTCCGAAATTTTATGAGAAGTGGCAAAATTAAATATTTCAATTTTTATTGAAGTATAATTATGTGACCGTCCGTGATGCGATTGCTAATAATCGTCCTCATGATTGCGGTTTATTTGAGTGGCGATAACGTTGATGTATCTGACGAACTTGTCGAATAGTCGAGTAATCTACAAGTCTGGTAAATGCTTCTCAAACTGTGACGTTCGGAATCGTCGTTAAACTATAGGTCCAAATGAGTGAACCTAAGAATAGAATGTGTGTAAGCTCACAGAATGTGAGAAGCTCTCCCATATCTCCTTCATGGCATGCAAAGTAATATGGGGTTTAAGTATAATTATATGATATTGTTTATTGTTATTATGCTTTGTGAATTTTAAACTTGTGGTCACAAAGAAAAACGCTTCCGTGAAGTTAGGACAAAGCCAAGTTTATTCGTTATTATTATTGTACTTATTTCGATGCATATTTACGTTCAATTCTCATTTCAAAATTCAATGTAATTTACAAGTTATAACAATTTTCCAATTTTTGTTAACATTATTTGTGTCCTTAAGACAAATGTTGTCGTCTAAGCGCATTTTCAAAATTCCGTATATTTCGAGAGTTATAATAAATTCCCATAATAGCGATTTTTTGAAAAACGCTTAATATCTCTAAATTTATAGTTAAGTTGTTTTTCCTTGTAGGTACAGAAATATAAAATACAACGCACATTTTTACTACGAAAAAGAAAGCTCTTTGTTACTGGAAGAGTATAATCATTGGTAAGAAAGTAGTTGCATGTACGAATACATCTAAATTAATTGCCCTTCCAAGCAAACAATTCTACAATTTAATAAGGAGATGCATAGACTTCTTGGGATATCTATCGAAAATTGGTCCATTTATGCGGAAAAAGTAATTTCACCCCCGTAACGTCTGATAAGGTAGGACACAGTGTAGTTGCAAAGAATTTCAAATTAGATTTAAACATTATTTGTAACAATGTAGAAAAAATTTTGTCAGATTCACATTAGGCAGTAACTTTGCTAAAGCCATTGAAACCACTTTGTCATTTCACAGTTTAAAACTAATAATACTTCAAACACCAAGCATATTTGGTGAAATGGTGCTACACGTATTTTAGGTGTAGTTGGCAAAGTATTAAAAATTAAATATATACTCGTATATTGGGTTTAATACTGTATACTTTAGTGCAGTATTTTCTATTTTCTACAGCACCAGTACTACCTACTATCTACCAGTTCATAGCTCAAAATTATACATTTTTGAAAGTAGTATCATCAAGCAATATTATTAGTAGTTCATCTAACTGTTTCGTTTGGTTGGCTCTATAATTATTAAAACATAGAAATCATACATTTCAAATGTGGTAACAACCAAAAAATTGGAGATATCTTTGCAATGGTGGCATTTACTGTATTTCTACAAAATCATTGTATGTGTATTGATGTAATTTATTACAGATGTCCTGTTTACTGTTCGTAAATTATTGCAAATCGATCTTGTAGACTTGTTTACTTTTATAACAGTGTCAAATTTTAAACACCAAATTTCAATTGCTTAATAAAAAAATAATTGATACTCACTCTTACTAAAAACTCTACAATGTATTTGAATAACTCATAATTTTCTTCAGGCAACTTCTCACGTATTAATTGCGTGACATTGCGCGATCTCTCCTCTTTGGGCCATTCTGTAAATGAAATGTCATACAGTTGCATATTTCGTTTAAATCGTAAATTGCTTACCCAAGAATTTTGTAATGTCGTCGTATAGTTCAAACGTTAACAAAGGCTCAGAGAGATCTCTAAGGAAACATTTCAATAGACCAGCTATGACATGTACATTAACATCTTTAAGATCAACATCTTCACCACGATTAACGCGTTCCTTCAAAGCAATAATCTCCGAATGATTACCCGAGCGACGGAATATACCCTCGGTATCAATCATTCCTGTTATCGATAAGGAATCAACACATTTTCGTACAATGGGCGGTATGGAATTCAAACAAGGACTATTGGTAACGATAAATTTCAGAGTTACACCAAATTGTGTTGTTTTAGCCATTTGTTTTTGATAGGTGGTGCTGACGTTGTTATTACTGCCACGTGTTGGGTTTAAACGATCATCGACATCACAAATGTTATCAGGTAATTTTAGCTTGGAGAGGCCTAATGCCTGACGCAATTCATCCAAACTTGATATGTAAACGAGTTTCTTACGGAATTTCTCACTAATAAAGGGATTAAAGAAATTCCAAATGAAACGTATGAACCAGGTGGGATGCACAACATAAAGGTTTTTAAGATTTTTACGGAAATTGCGATCTAGTTCTTTGTAGGAATTCCATAAAAATTGTACGGATGGTTTATTATCCTCTTTTAAGCCTTGATGAAAATAAACCAGTATGTAGTCGTTTTCAACAAATGGTTCAATTTCTTTAATTATGTCCCTGTAAGGAAAGCAGAGCTTAATAAATCACATATTTATAAAGATGCATTACAATGCATTTCTTATTACCTTATAAATACTTCCATTTGTGACTTTTCCGGAAATCTAGATGCGTATATACCGAAAATATGGCGACCCTGTTTATCAGTACCCAAGAAATCGCAATTTGCACGTTTGGGAATAATGCTGAAATTTTCATTTTCTTCCCTCAGTTGATCTTCGAAGTCATCTTCCAATGGATTTCCGATTTCTTGCGGTTCTTCGCACGGATCTTTAAACATATAAGTGGAATTAGTAACTGACAATGAGATGCAAACTGGCGTTTCGTTACCTTCAGTAATAACGAAGTCTTCTTCCATCACATCATCTAATAAAAATAATACAGCGACACAAACCCATTTTATTAATACAATTCAATGAATGAAATATCGTCTACGTATTTATATATTTCTCTTAAGACTTACGTTGTGTGTGTACAATCGGTGCTGCCAGTAATTCTGTATCATCGAATTCTAATTTTGGTTCAAAATCGTGTAAATCCGAGAGACTTGGCTGTGGATCGTCTGAATTTTCAACAACTGAATTTATAGCAGGTCCTAAGATGATGATTAACAGGAAATTCACATTACATCCACTTCAAGTGTTAATAATAACATTCTAAACTTGCATTACATACTAATCTCTTGAAAGGATTAACGTCTGATAGTATAAAGTTTATTTTGTTTTTGTGGTTTTAATATTGTTGTTGTTTATACGATTTATTTGATTACGACAAAGCAAATATTTTGTTAAAAGAAAAAAGTATTCAAAAAACAAAAGTTAATCATTTAATACAGTTAGTCATATTTCGGTGTTACAATACTACACACAGCCATACATATATATAGCATATCAACACTGAAACATACATAAAAAGTACATGAAGCCAGCAAATAAAGAGTGGCCCCAAAGCCACATTTCTGTGGTTTGTTTGAAAGAACATTAGAAAATACCAATGGGGAGCAGCATATTTGGAGCATTTGGAGCAACAGTATTTCTTCATATCTGCTGGCCAAAAGATCTTTTACAATTTTAACATATACGTATTATGAATTATAGATTTGCTACGTTTAAGATGATAATACTTTCGTCTTAGAAAACTTGTGCGTTGAACTTCTACAACATTCGGTATAGAGCGAAAGTTCTTATTGATATTTATGTGATTGATTAGTTGTTGTCTGTGTGATTGATTACCGATTTCTATGCCGTTGTTTGCTTATTATCATTATTATTCGACAAAAAATAAAAAAATCATGTATAATACTGCAATTACAAAGTAGTTTAATGATATCGCATTATGATAATAAATAATGTGTTGCACTTCTGCTAACACGTGAACGCAAAGCATTTCTTAACATTAAAATTTTTGCTAACGTTCATGAAAAGACTGTTCGTGTGTAGCCCGTCTTAACAGATGTTTGGGGAGCAATAATACGATATTGTTCTCAATTTGCTGCGAACGTTGCATATGCTTCTTTATTGATTCTTCAACCCGCATTTTAACTTCATTTAATAAGAAATGCATTACGACTTGCTGAACGTTTTTCATTTTTTTTTTTACTATTTCCAGACAGTTGGGGAAGAATTCATTGGGAGATTGTAAAGCGGAAATTTTCGAGAAATTTACTATATTATTTTTTATCAAGAAAATAAGAAAAATATATACATATATACGCATACTTTTAAATAAAAACAGAATTTAATTTTAATTACATAATTTCTGGAGTGATCAAAATGCAAAGGTAGGCGTTCGAAGTGTTATGTGCTTCACGCTGGTGTAGCAATGAAATGGTTAATGACGCGATCATTTTTTGTCAAGCGTTAGTCTGTTATGTTCTTTACAAGCCCACGGAAGCATAACGTTTTACGTCGCAATTAAACAATTCAAACGCAACAATATTATTGATTTATATTTTATTAGAAAATCGCAACGACATTTACGTATGAATAAAATGTTTGCATCAAAAATCAAATGAATGTAGACATCCAAAAACAGTAATTAAGGAAAGGATAAATCCAGAATTCAGAATAATCTATACAAAGCGAAAAACTTCTATATCTATATCCCGTAGAACGGGACGCTTATTAAAAAATGACTACGATCGAAGCTCCACAAAATACAACAAGTGCGAGATTTAGCACCTGTGCAAAAGGCGGTTCGCCTCGTAACAGAAAATGTGTTAAAACACCTGCACTTTGATAGCAGGCTTGAAAATATGGTATTTTTCCACAAGACTCAGCACCATTCTCAGTAAATCTCGTGAAACAAAACGTTTTTTGCAAGAAAAAATTCACTGCCTTTTTTCTTTACAACTATTGGCAACATATTCCCCTGACTTAAAGGAAGTCTAAGTATCAGTGCAAAAATATGGAACGGTCAACGCCTCAAATATTGATCTTCAAAAATTGACAAAATTATAGCTTTTTTTATTGCTCAAGATAAGAAACATTTCAACTAAATTCGCATATAGTGCATATAAGGAAATACACTACCAGATAAAATTACAAAATTGAATAATTTAGGTACTGGATTTTGTCGTTGCAAAGTCTGGAAATCTGATTGTCTATCGATCTCTCACTTTCATACTTAAAGCGCTTCCGTTTTAAAAGGTTGGGGTGTTTTGCGAGTTTTTATAAAATTTTCTAAGACTGACTGATTCCTTATTATTACAATAATTTATAAAATAGTTTCGTTTTTACTTAAAAAATCGCGTGTTGTACCGGTATTCATAAACTTTCTAAGGACAAACTTTACGAGGTAAGACCTCAAAATGTTATCATTTCTTTTGAATATTTTTTTAATTTTTACAGTTTATGCGCCGAGTATTGTCGTTGCTAAGTTGGGGAATCTGGCTACTGGTCGCTTACATACGTCGATTCCGTTTTAATGGATAAAATACCAAATAGCATATCCCAGAATTATCGGAAACTTCTGCCAATTCAAATAGTTTATCATTGCATATTTTTTCAAATATGAAGAAAATCAAAAGAAATACTGGATGTTACTACAGATCAAATTGTCAACAATTTCTTTGTTTCAAAAATTGTAAGAAATTGTTGAGGGTATTTCACCCATTACAAAAAGTAGTTGGAAATTTGATGTTTAGAAACTAATTCTTGAGGTGACAAATTTATTTGAAACCATTTTTCATCAATAATGAAAAAAATATCGAAAACAAATAGCGAGCATAACTTTTGTGTTTCATTGTAGTTTAAATATAACTAACGTAACTATTGTGTAATTCATTCTTTAATTCAATTTACAATTTATCAAAAGAATATAATTTATAAACACTAATTAATAATATGAACTTATTGGCTACATCTACATCCTTTTTTGGAATTTCAAAACGTTCTACATATCTATTCCTTAAATAGAAAAATTGTAGGCGGGAATGAAATACAAAAAATGTGAATCCTTTAAAGAAAAAGTAATAATCCAGAAACCAGACAGAATATAATAACGTTTTGGATTTCTCCCTATCTTGTGGCTTTGGGCGCTCTAGCTTTAAGGAGGATATTATAGGTGTATAAATAACAATTATCTAAAGATAATCAACGACAACGAATGGAACTGAATAATTCTATTAATTTGAGAAAATATCCAGATTTCCATATATTAAAATTATCTAAGCAGACTACACATTGGTTTTCACATTATCCAGAGGCTTTGCTAGAGTATTTTCAGCCCTTGTTCAGTACATCAATTTTGACTCTAATCAAATTTTATCCAAAAATGATTTATTTTGTCATAACGTACAATAGAAATCATTCAAAGTAAAGTCAACGCAACACATTGTTTGCTTAGCAAAACTTTCGCTACATATGTAAATAACAGGTTTTTAAATATTCAAAGTTTTAAGCGATGAGCAATTGGGAGAATACAAATAAAATGCTGGGAACATTTTGGTAAAACAGAAATTACAAGCAATTATTTAAACTAATTTTCAAAATTATTGCTAACATGCAGGTATTTACACCACACATAAATAAGATTGAGATTTGTAATTAAACATTTTTTACCTGGCAGACGCGATATAGTTGTATTTCGATGATCCATGACGTAATTTTTGGCAGGGCTTTCAAGTGCAAAGAAAATGTAGCTGTAAGAAAATGTTACAGAATATTGATAAGTTTCTAACAAGATGGTAATATAAAATGTTTCAAATTAATATA